>WNWK01004454.1:0-140098 GCA_009830355.1 Cherax destructor | reverse complement strand
GGCAGAATTGCATTTTTTGCTGGGAAGGTTCAGTGGAGCCATGAGATTTGTAGATTGCCATGTATGTCACCTTCTTGTATAACTGTACAGTGAAGAGTAATTATGGTGCGGGGGTTTAATGTAAAACCCTAGTTTTTTACTACCACCTTTAGGCTAAGACCTTATTTTCCAGGTATCCGGGGGACACTGCTGTTTTGTGAGACTCCGTCTTATAAGACTCCGTCTGGGGGTGGGGGTTTTTGGGGATTAGGGATTATGGGGGCATTAACCCCCAGCATGTATTTTTTAATTAAATAACATAATTAAATTTATATTGAATTAACGAATATGCTTGGGGGTTTTTAAAAAGGGCCGCCTTAAAAACTTAAGAGCGTTAAATGATTTTCCAATATAATAGGTTATATAAATAATGTACACATTTTATTAACTTTAATTATGTTGCATGTCTCATTGTAATAACATAAGATAGTTGAGAGGATATGCAAAGTGATGTTTTATTTTTTGAGGGGGGCTTAGAGGAGCTGGCTTCCACAAGCCTTCCTGGCAATGGCTGCTGGGTAGCTGGTTTGTTGGTGCTGATTTTTCTTGGGTTCGGGGGTGAATGAGTGCCCAAAAGGTAATGGGGGAGTTGTAAAAATGTCACCATGACTTCTGGATTTTAGTGTATCAAGACACTGGAGGGTTAAAAAAGTTGAGAAAAAAAGAGTTGGGTGGAGCTGAGCCAGTGCTTTGGGGAAAGGCTGATTATATGTTTAGGAGTGGAGACCTGTATATTATATGTATATACTTCTTAATATAGCTCTATTTTTATAATGTTGGTTTAAATAACCTTTAAGAGGAATGTGAAAGGACCAATAAGTTTCAGATGCAGCAGCTAAACCTGAGTAAGTATCTTTTAGCCTAATAATGTCCTCCTTTTACCCTAAGACCTTTTAAGTAAATACCCTATGCTAGTACATGTAGAACCTTGATGATAAATAGGGGAAAATAACATAACACAAACCCTGTACGTATACAAGTCCTGTACATACCTATATTATAAAGTTTAATTAATAAATTATGCACAATAAGTGAAGAATTATCATTTTTTCCCTGATGGGAAGCACTTCATGGTTTCTCTTAGGCTTTGAGGAACTGCCAGCTTTTCTACTTTTCCATTACTATTATACAAAATTAAGAGGTATTTTTGGTCCACAGTAAACCGTGGATACTGAATCCGTGGATATGGGGGTTCTACTGTATATTCACAATCATGCATATATTAGTTGTCTTGCCAGAAGTACACAAATATCACATTTCAAATGACCTGAACTACTGCACGGTGTGAATTTAGTGCTTGTCTACATAGTACTTTTTTTTTTTTCTTCAACAAGTTGGCCGTGTGTGACCCAAAAAGAAAGAAAATCCCCAAAAAGAAAATACTTTCATCATCATTCAACACTTTCACCACACTCATACATAATCACTGTCTTTGCAGAGGCGCTCAGATACGACAGCTGAGAATAGTCCCTCCCAGCTGTCACTATCCCAGACCCCTCCTTTAAAGTGCAGGCATTGTACTTCCCATTTCCAGGACTCAAGTCCAAGTAATTCAATTAACTGGTTTCCCTGAATCCCTTCACAAAGTGTTACCCTGCTCACACTCCAACAGATCGTCATGTTCCAAAAACCATTCGTCTCCATTCACTCCTATCTAACACGCTCACACATGCTTGCTGGAAGTCCAAGCCCCTCACCCACAAAACCTCCTTTACCCCCTCCCTCCAACCTTTTCTAGGACGACCCCTACCCTGCCTTCCTTCCCCTACAGATTTATACGCTCTGCAAGTCATTCTACTCAGTAAACTTATTCCCCTTTATATAAAGGAACTATACATGCTCTCTGCCAATCCCTAGGTACCTTCCCCTCTTTCATACATTTATTAAACAAAAATACCAACCACTCCAGCACTATATCCCCCCCTGCTTTTAACATTTCTGTCATGATCCCGTCAGTTCCAGCTGCTTTACCCCCTTTCATTCTACGTAATGCCTCACGCACCTCCCCCACACTCACATCCTGCTCTTCTTCACTCCTAAACGATGTTGTACCTCCCTGGCCAGTACATGAAATTACCGCCTCCCTTTTTTCATCGACATTTAAAAGTTCCTCAAAATATTCCCGACATCTACCCAATACCTCCAGCTCCCCATCTACTAACTCCCCTACTCTGTTTTTAACTGACAAATCCATTCGTTCCCTAGGCTTTCTTACCTTGTTTATCTCACTCCAAAAAATTTTTCTTGTTTTCAGCAAAATTTCTTGACCGAGCCTCTCCCATTCTTTCATCCGCTCTTCTTTTGCACTCTCTCACCACACTCTTCACCTTTCTTTTACTCTCCATATGCTCTGCTCTTCTATTAACACTTCTGTTTTGTAAAAACCTCTCATAAGATACCTTTTTCTCTTTTATCACACCCTTTACTTCTTCATTCCACCACTCACTCTTTCCTCCTGCACCCACCCTCCTATAGGCACAAACTTCTGCCCCACATTCTGATTCTGCATTTTTAAAACTATCCCAACTCTCTTCAACCCCCCCCCACTACTCATACTTGCACTAGCCCACCTTTCTGCCAATAGTTGCTGATATCTCACCCTAACTTCCTCCTCCCTTAGTTTATACACTTTTACATCTCTTACTTGCTGTTGCCATTTTCTTTTTGTCCCATCTACCTTTTTCTCTAACTGTAGCTACAACCAAATAATGATCCGATATATCCGTTGCCCCTCTATAAACATGTACATCCTGAAGCCTACCCATCAACATTTTATCCACCAATACATAATCCAACAAACTTCTTTCCTTACGTGCTATATCATACCTTGTATATTTATTTATCCTCTTTTTCATAAAATATGTATTACTTATTACCAAACCTCTTTCTACACGTAGCTCAATTAATGGTTCCCCATTTAAATTTACCCCTGGCACCCCAAATTTACCTACTACTCCCTCCACAACATTTTTACCCACTTTAGCATTAAGATCCCAACCACAATTACTCTCTCACTTGGTTCAAAACTCCCCACACACTCACTCAACATTTCCCAAAATCTCTCTCTCTCCTCTACACTTCTCTCTTCTCCAGGTGCATAAACACTTACTATAACCCACTTTTCACATCCAACCTTTATTTTACTCCACATAATCCTTGAATTTATACATTTATATTCCCTCTTTACCTGCCATAACTGATTATTCAACATTATTGCCACTCCTTCTTTAGCTCTAACTCTATTTGAAACCCCTGACCTAATCCCATTTATTTCTCCCCACTGAAACTCTCCTACCCCCCTTCAGCTTTGTCTCACTTAAAGCCAGGACATCCAGCTTCTTTTCATTCATGACATCTACAATCATCTCTTTCTTATCATTCGCACAACATCCACGCACATTCAAACATCCCACTTTGACGGTTTTCTTCTTTTTCTTTTTAGTAAGCTATACAGGAAAAGGGGTTACTAGCCCATTGTTCCTGGCATTTTAGTTGACTTTTACAACATGCATGGCTTACGGAGGAAAGATTCTTATTCCACTTTCCCATGGATATGAAAGGAAAAGCAATAAGAACAAGAACTATTAAGATAAAATCAAAGAAAACTCAGATGAGTGTGTATACATAAACGTGTACATGTTTGCGTAGCATGACCTAAGTGTAAGTAGAAGTAGCAAGACAAACCTGAAATCTTATTTTAATAAAATGCTATTGGTATTAATATTAAAAAATTGTGCATGGTTTTACCTGAGTTCACGCACTGTAAAAGTTTTAAAATAGTTGCTCAGGCTTGAAAACTTTCGTGTTCTAAGATTTATATGGCCAGGGGGAAAAGACATTACTGACAGGCTCCATACAGCGTATGTGGTAGTGGCCCTCATCTCGACAGAAGACTGACCTACACCTGTCCGCTGATAAAAGTGGAGACAAAGAACTTTATCCATGGAGGCAAAGAAGGGAATGTACGAGAGTATAGTGGTACCAACCCTTATATGGGTGTGAAGCTTGGGTTGTAAATGCTGCAGTGAGGTGAAAAATATTTTGCAGAGAATTCAGTGTGGAAATTAGGAGGTGTGGAGTTACTAAAAGTATTAGTCAGAGGGCTGAAGAGGGGTTGTTCAGGTGGTTTGGTCATTTAGAGAGAATGGAACAAAGAAAGGCTTGGATAGCGCATAAATCTGTAGGAGAAGGAAGGCGGGGTAGGGGTCATCCCTGAAAAAGTTGGAGAGAGGGGGTAAAGGAGGTTTTGTGGGAGAGGGGCTTTGACTTACAGCAAGCATGCGTGAGAGTGTTAGATAGGAGTGAATGGGAATGAATGGTTTTTGGGACCTGACGAGCTGTTGGAGTGTGAGCAGGGTAATATTTTGTGAAGGGATTCAGGGAAACTGGTTAGCCAGACTTGAGTTCTGGAAATGGGAAGTACAATGCCTGCACTTTAAAGGAGGGGTTTGGGATATTGGCAGTTTGGAGGGATGTCTAAGCTGTCATATCTGAGCGCCTCTGCAAAGACAGTGATTATGTATGAGTGATGGTGAAAATGTTGAATGATGAAAGTTTTTTCATTTTTTTTTTTTTTTCTTTTTGTCACCCTACCTCGGTGGGAAATGGCTGACGTGTTAAAAAAAAAAAAAGAGAACAAGGAATTTAATGTAGGATAAAATTGTTCCTTATCTCTATTATCAATGAGAAAATTGTGTAATGAATTCTGTGATGGTGTCAACAGATGAAAAGTACGAGTGGCATCAACTGATGAAATGTAAGTAGACGTATGTTACATCCAACTACCGTTTGGTAGTCGCATAATCTCCAAACACTTCATAAACAAGCAAGAGAAACAAAGAACTTAAGGTAGGGGTAGTACTTTGTTGGTACGTAATTTTTAAGCATACTTTATAACCTGGAACCAGCCTGATAAGGAGATCAAAAAAATTGTATTATGAGAACAGACTCCAGAACATAAAAGGTGATATGAAAAAGACCTGGAAGACTCTATCGGCAATTCTAGGAAATAATAAGATAGCGAAAAACAACACCATCAAATTATCAAGAGCAGATGAACCCCTACTCTCACCTGCTGAGACAGCAAACAGACTTAATGTTTTCTTCTCCACCATAGGAAAGAATCTAGCGAGTAAAATCCCAAGCTCAAACACCCGTCCAACAGACTACCTCACAAACACCTACCCTAATACGCTATTCCTAGCTCCTACCAACCCAATTGAAGTCTCGCTCATAATCAACACCCTTAAAAACAAGGCAGGAGACATAAACAGCCTACCAACTTTTATGTACAAAAAAGCTTCACAGGTACTGTCACCAACAGAACATGAACTTAAAAGATTCCTGAGTGAGGCTGGGTTAACAGAATTAGAATAATATGTAGTAAACCCACTATCCACGATTAGTGTTATGAACCATCTTTAAATTTTGTTCCCAAAATTCCAATACCCTCTAACCATTAAATTTTTACTTTTTGTTCCCCAAAATTCCAATACCCTCTTACCATTAAATTTTTACCTTATATCCAACTACCATTCTACCTCATAGTCTTAATTCTACCTCATAGTCTTAATTCTACCTCATAGTCTTAATTTGTATTTGATAACTACAAAATCCCCTTATTATTCAAGCTTTATTGCACAATTTTTATTTTATAATTATTATTGCCCCATTTTTTTATACTTCATTGCTCAATTTTGTTTTATTCCTTTATTTTTCAAGCCTTATTATTCAAGCTTTATTGCACAATTTTTATTTTATAATTATTATTGCCCCATTTTTTTATACTTCATTGCTCAATCTTGTTTTATACCTTTATTTTTATTAACCTATCATTGCCAAAGATCCAAGCTTCCATACACAGCTACAACATCATTGCCCTATCCTTACCAATTATACTTTCTAATAACCTGTGCTAAAAAATCCAATTTTACTTATTTTAATATCTACTGTATACCATTCTTTGCCCCTGTTTATTTTTTATTATACTTTTTTATAAACCTGTATTATACCTTTATTTCTATTGCTTCTATTCTCTAGTGCAATTACAAGTAACAGTCTGGTGCTACAACTATCTTATTATCTATTAATATCATAGGTAATATCTAGTTCACCTAATTACATTCTAGCTTATTGAATAACCAACACCAAACTCATTGATACTTCACAATTTTGTAATTTAAACTTAGTAGTTTATCTATATTTGTAATTTTTACTGTACTTTATTTCATTCTAGCCTAATACATAACCATTACCAAACTCATTGGTGCTACATTGTTATAAGTAATTTTATCTTATTAGTTTATATCTAATTACCTTCTAGCTTATTAAATAACCAACACCAAACTCATTGGTGCTACTCAATTTTGTAAACTTAAACTTAATAGATTAACTAAATTTGTAATTTTTACTGTACTTTATTTCATTCTAGCTTAATACATAACCAATACCAAACTCATTGGTGCTACATTGTTATTAATAATTTAATCTTATTAGTTTATATCTAAATTTTTCTTTAATTTTACTATACTATATTTCATTCTAGCTTAATACATAACCAATACCAAACTCATTGGTGCTACATTGTTTTTGATAATTGTATCTCATTAGTTTATATCTAATTTTTTATTTCATACTAGCTTAATACATACTCAATACCAAGACCACTATGTTTATTTGTTACTATACTCTATTTGACCAATGTGCATTAGTTATATACTTACCAAAACATCCCCTTACAACAGATATCAGTACTATAACTCACCACACTATACATGATATAACAAAATCACTATTTAACCTAAATGATGAATGATCACGTCGACCCTGATCTAAACCTATTTAATCGAACACCTATTCAAAATTTACTGGAAAATAACTGCCTCTACTACACAGCATCACAAGCCCACACTGTCCTAAACACTACTAAAAGTATAACAGTTCTTAACTACAATGTCCGATCCTTAAGCAAACACTATGATGACCTCCTTGCCCTCCTTGCTTCCCTAAAAACTACCTTCACATGTATTGTCCTTACTGAAACCTGGCTTAAGCAGGATTCAATAGATATCTACTCGCTGCCAGGATACACAGCAATACACAACTGCAGACCACATCAAGCGGGGGGAGGTATTGCAATCTATTACTCTAATGAAATATCCTACTGTGACACCAATTGCTATAATGATGAATATGGAGAATATATTTTTGCTAAATTTACTGCACAAAACCTTAAGACTCCCATAACCATCGGGGCCATTTACCGGATGCCTCATACAAACATCCCAAGTTTTAGCGATCAACTAAAACGCAAATAACAAACAACCAATTGAACAAACACCACCTTATCTTAGCTGGAGACTTCAACATCAACCTTGGCCTACCAGATGACCAGCCAGTAACCGATTTCATCAACAATATGAACAACACACTTCTCATACCAACAATAACCAAACCAACTAGACTTACTGATACGAGTGCAACCATAATCGACCATATATGGACCAATATCCTAGCCCCCTTAAATCGGGATAATAACAGACAGCACCACAGACCACTACCCCACCTTCCTCTTAACAAACATTAGTAAACCGCCCTAGAATACACCAAAGTTTCATTCCGACTCCATGACCAAGCTTCAATAAATAACTTCACAACAGAGCTAGACACAGTTGACTGGGCTATAGAATTCCCAAATGCCAAGGGTATCGATGAGTGGACAGACACCTTTCTTAATAAATTACATAGACTATACAACAAACATTGTCCTATAAAAATGAAACAGATTACGAATAAACGGCTAGGCTGCCCATGGCTAACTAACAACTTACTAAAATCCATTAACAAGAAACATCAATATGAGAAGCAATATAGACGGGGATTCATACATAAGGAGTTTGTTAAACACTATTCATCAGTTCTCACCAAACTAATAAAAAAGCCAAACAATTGTACTACTCCAGCAGATTCACTGAAACAAGAGGAGATATAAAAAGACCTGGAAAACACTCTCACAGATTATGGGCACCCACAAACTGAAAAAAATAGGGATATTGTCCTAACTAAACCAAACGAAACACCACTACAGCCTATTGATACAGTAAACAAGATAAATGACTTCTTCTCAACTATAGGATCAAATCTTGCCAGTAAAATTCCAGATACCAATGCCCGAGCAAGTGATTACCTAGATGGGAATTTCCCATCCTCCTTATATCTTGCACCTACAGAACCCACTGAAGTCTCCATGATAATCAAGTCACTTAAAAATAAATCAGGACATCTGTCTCAAGTTCCACCCTTAATATACAAACGAGCTGCTCATGTCCTTTCATATCCTATTTCTTTACTTTTTAACAAATCATTAGAATCTAGCACCTTCCCAACACTACTCAAAACAGCAAGGGTTACACCAATACACAAAGGTGGTGACCCTACAGACGTAAATAACTATAGGCCTATATCAAATCTACCATTGCTATCCAAAATATTCGAGAAACTTGTGCACAAGAGATTATACTCGTTTATAACTACACAAAGCATACTCAACCCCTGCCAATTTGGCTTCAGGAAAAAAAAAAGCACTAGCGATGCAATAGTAAAATGATAGACCTGCTTTACACAGCACTTGAAAATAAGGAATATCCACTAGGACTTTTATTGACTTAAGGAAAGCTTTTGACACAGTAAACCACGGCATCCTACTCCACAAACTTGACCACTATGGAATAAGAGGTCATGCACTAGCATACCTCAAATCCTACCTCACTAATAGGTACCAGTATGTCACTATTAAAACACATCCTCCAAGACACTACCACTAGACACCGGCGTACCGCAGGGAAGTGTCCTTGGTCCCCTGCTCTTCCTCTTATACATCAATGATCTTCCCAATGTATCACAACACTTGAAACCAATACTCTTTGCTGACGATACAACTTATGTCATCTCCCACACAAACCTTGCCACGCTTAATACCATTGTTAACGACGAATTAATAAAAATATCAACATGGATGACTGCCAATAAACTTACACTCAACACTGATAAGACCTTCTATATTATGTTTGGCAACAGAACAGATGATCCACAATTAAACATTAAGATCAACTCTACACCTATTGCTAGACATAACGAGGGCAAGTTCCTGGGCCTTCACCTTGACAGCAGCCTGAAATTCAGCACCCATATCCAACACATAACAAAGAAAGTGTCCAAAACTGTGGGGATCCTCTCTAAGATACGGTATTATGTACCACAATCAGCCCTACTCACACTATACTACTCACTCATCTATCCCTACCTCACATATGCCATTTGTGCATGGGGATCAACAGCAATTACCCACCTAAAGCCAATAATAACCCAACAAAAAGCCGCAGTAAGAATTATCACACAATCCAACGCTAGGCAGCACACCCCCCCACTCTTCAAAGACCTAAACCTACTCACTGTCCAGAACATCCATACTTACTACTCTATCTACATTTATAGAACCATTAATTTCAACTTTAACCCTGAGCTAAAACACTTTCTTGACAGTTGTGACAGGACCCATAGACATAATACCAGACATAAACACCTCTTTGACATTCCCGTGTCCGACTAAATCTATACAAAAATTCAATGCGCATAAAAGGGCCTAAAATCTGGAACTCCCTGCCTGAAAACTCTAGAACTGCAGACACAACCTCCATTTTCAAAAGCACCGTTAAAAAACATCTTATCTCACTTACGCACCCAACCGGTAGTTAACCATACGAAAACTACTTTATCTTGCACATATCCACAGCAAAATACACTTATTGATATCTGTGATTCTCCTTAATTTGCACATTACTAACCACAGCAAAATACACTTATTGATATCTGTGATTCCCCTTAATTTGCACAGTTCTAACCAAAATTCTAATACAACTATTGCTCCATAATACTTAAGCTAGTCATAAGTTTGCCTAAGATACTCCAATACAGAATCTATATTATGCCAATATGTCACCTTTACCATTAATATATAAACTAATTGCTAACTTTTTATACTAATTGTTAAATTCTCAATGTTTAAATTCCAGTACCTAAATTTTGTAAACCTAACCTTACAATCTGTATATCCATTGTATAGCTATTGAGTAAGACCTATCATAAGACTGCCTGAAAAGCCTAGGCATACCTAGGCATATTATTGGCCATCTTGTAATATCAACTTTAATGTATAACTATAATTACCCCCCACCTTGTATTACATGAAATAAAGGATTTGATTTGATTTGATTTGAATTATAGCAACACTATTCAATAAATCCATTGAAGCCTCTACCTTTCCATCAATTCTCAAAATAGCTAGGGTCACCCCGATCCACAAAGGAGGTGATCAAACAGACCTGAATAATTATAGACCAATTTCTAATTTACCATTGCTTTCTAAAATCTTCGAAAAATTAATTCATAGACAAATCTATTCCTACCTCGTCTCACACAATGTACTCAACCCCTGTCAATTTGGATTCAGGACAAACAAGAGCACAAACGATGCTATTACGCACATGTTGGAGTTAATATATACAGCACTTGAGAAAAAAGAAGTCCCACTGGGAATCTTCATTGATCTACGCAAAGCTTTTGATACAGTCGACCATGATTTACTGCTCACAAAATTAGCACACTATGGTATAAGGGGGCACCCACTCAACTACCTAAAGTCATACCTCACCAACAGAAGCCAATACGTGTACACAAATGGAGCGAACTCTTCCACACAACAAATTACAGTCGGAGTCCCTCAAGGAAGTGTCCTGGGGCCACTCCTATTCCTCATTTACATAAATGACCTACCGTATGCATCACAACTACTCAAACCCATTTTATTTGCAGATGACACAACATATGTCTTCTCTCACCCAAATCCAGTTATACTGGCCAACACTGTTAATGCCGAATTTCAGAAAATATCAACATGGATGACGACTAACAAGCTTACTCTCAATACTGACAAGACCTACTTCATACAGTTTGGAAGCAAAGCCACAAATGTTCCACTTAACATAACACTCAATGGTACACCCATCACAAGACTCACAGAGGGAAAATTCCTAGGAATCCACCTTGACAGTAGCCTTAAATTCCAAACACATATACAACAAATTTCCAAGAAAATCTCGAAGACAGTAGGCATATTATCAAAGATACGCTATTATGTACCTCAATCAGCTCTCCTTGCACTATATCATTCACTTATCTACCCGTATCTCACCTATGGAATCTGTGCATGGGGATCAACAACGTTAAATCACCTTAGACCACTCATAACACAACAAAAGGCCGCAGTCAGAATGATAACAAATTCCCACTCTAGACAGCATACTCCACCAATATTCAAAAGTCTCAAACTACTCACCGTAAAGAACATTCATACTTACTCTTGTGCCTACTACATATATAAAACTTTACACTCTAATATAAACCCTCTGCTCAAAACTCTCCTCACCAACTTTAATAGGACCCATGACCACAACACACGACACAGATCACTTTTTGATATACCCCGTGTTCATATCAACCTATGTAAAAATTCTATGCACATAAAGGGCCCCAGAATCTGGAATTCATTACCAGTAAATATTAAGATAATCTTGTCTAAAAATCAATTTAAGACTCAACTCAAAAACCACCTACTCACCCAAAACTAAATGATCATACTATAAACTACTTTGAAAAATGTTCATTGTTACTTTCCTATATGATAATCTCAATTTTTAATAATATGTTACTATTATGTTACCCCCTACTCATATTATAAGTTAATGTCAAAAATGCTCAATGTTATTTTCCTTAAGATAATCTCAATTCCATATTATCATTCAAGAATCTTAACACCTGTAACACTCTAATATCTAATATCATTATATAATAATTTAAACAGTAAAATTTCATCATATTGTAATTTTGAAAATAATTTTTAACTAGAATAAACTCAATAAATTTCTCTAATATTAAGTACATAGTTTTTAAGGACTAGAATAAGCTGCCCCTAATGCCATGGCATGTCAGTGGCTCTCCTTGCACTCAATTTACATTGTAACTTCCGATACCCATGTAATATATTTGGTCAAACTTCATTATTTTTTGATGGAATAAGAAATTTAATTTTTTTTTAGCATTTTAGGTGGAGTCCTGAGCCTAAACCATAGTACATAAGCTCATACAACATCTATTTCAGGAAAGTAACCTGTATTATGTGAGGTTCTACTGAATCTTGAAGTTTTAGTATTGCTTCATCTTAAGTTTTAATTGTTAATAGAGGTTCTTTGGTTTGATGTTCTGTGGTAAATCCTTTGAAACCAGAGGAATGTTTTGATTCTTCATATGCCAATGTGAACTGCCTGGCATCTTCTCCCACGAGAGTATACGATGCTGTCTCTCAAGTTTTTTGGTGACTGTATTTTGGCCCATTTGCCTTACCTCTGCCTCTAGTCATATTGTTTGATCGCTGGAATATGATAGGTCTCCTGTGGTATACTAGTTTGTAGTCATTAATTCAAGAGATGTGATGTCTTAATTCAAGCAGCGATGCAATCGTGGCATTTGTAGCGGTGGTATCTGTTTATGGAGATTAAGCACATTTACTATAATCTTTTGTTTTTCACTTGTTTTTGATTGTTAGGTTCCTTGTACTCTGGTGGTGTTTTTGGTTTTGTTATTCTGTTTGTAGTGAATAAGTAGGACTGGGAAATTGCTGTACAGTAATTGTAACTCTTTTTACATGTCTTAATTACATTGTACACAGTGTGTTGTCTTCAATATTTTGTTATACAGTGAGTAATAATAATACTCTTTCAGGAAATCAGCAGCTCGCTAAGAACCTGGACCTCAACTCAAATTGATAGATTACGGAATCTCACGACCTACTTTCCAGCATCTACCAAAATAGTATCAGATCCTCAACTCAGAGGCATGTTAAGGTTGGTGTGTGAAGGTATTTAATAGCTTGCTATGAATTAGTCAATATGCAGTATTATCTCTTCTTATAAGGGAGAGATCCATAGTGCTTGGTTGAGTTCTTTCTTCCTCCTCTTTGACCTTCTCTGCTTTGACAGTTGATCTCAATGTTCCAGTGGTGGGCACAGTTAACCGAAAGTTAGCTTCGCTAACCACTAATCTGCTAACTAAAAAATTAGCTCCACTAACGCTAAATTGCTAAACGGCCAAAAAAGTTAGCGGAAGCTAACGCTAAACTCTAACTTTTTCACATGAATTCAGATTCGGTTTAGTTTTTTGGACTTTTACTTTTAAAACTTTTAGAACAAACCTTGAGAGCTTCCTAATAAGATATAAGGTTTTAATGAGACAAGATTGCCCCAAAATAAAAAAAATTAATAAAAGGTGAAACTTTGTTAATTTTTTAGGCTAATGGAAAGGACAGTGTTGCAAACAGTACTCATCTTTAATACTCGAGTATAAGTACCAGTGTTGTAAAGTAACGAAGTAAAACTACTTAAGTAACTTATTTCAGTATTTACTTTTTAAAAAGTACTGAAATTGCTCACTACTTTTACTTAAGTACTGAAGTCTGTTATTACTTTTACTTCACTACAATCTGATAATGATACATTACTCGTTACATCATCAATAATTTTTGAAAAGTAAACACTGGGAAAAGTTAGTCAAGTAGAGTACTCAGGTAGTTTTACTTGGTTACTTTACAACACTGGGAAAAGTACTGTACTTATAAACTATCATAACTTGCAATACCCACCAAAATTAAGAAAATATAAAAAAAACTAGTAGTAGTTTAATAAGCGCTTATAGCTCATAAATACCTTTTAAAATAATCCTCCAGCTGTTTATGGCTGGCACAGGAAGTACAAAATATTGGCGTTCTTCGTATCCCTTGACTTGAAGACAAAATAGTCATCTAGGTGGGGTCAAGGGTTCTGCGACTCTTGGCCCTCAGCCTGAGCAGCCTCTGCTTCAACCACAGCCGCTGCAGACTCGACACCACCCTCAGGCGGAACAGAAACGTCTCCCCTGTTCATAACGATAAGTGACAACGCACCCTGGTGATTACTGACTGTAAGACTATAATAATGCTGCTCAGATGCTGCTGCTGCTGCTGCGTTGACTAGTCACGTTTACACGTAGTCAGCCAATAGCATGCCTGACTGACTGTTGGAGAAACGCTCACAACGGACAGGAACAAACACATGCGCCGTTGAAAAGGCATTGCTTTCCGACTACCAACAACGTATGAATTTTTTTTAGCGGACTCAAAGTTAGCGGAACTTTATTTAGCAGAAGCTAACTGGTCCGCTAATGGTTTCCGAAGTTAGTGGAAACGCTAATCCGCTAAACAAAAAGTTAGTTCCGCTATTAGCGGTTTGCGGAACTGTGCCCTCCACTGCAATGTTCATTTGTGTTAAGGATTACTAGAGCAGAATTCATTTCCATTAGTGGCGCTATTTCTGATAAGTGCCACAGCAGGCAGGACTAAGACACCTCCAAGACACATTAAGCAAGTCCATTGTCTTAGCACTGCTGGGGAGGGTGTGAGGGATGGTAATGGGATGTTGCCAAAGACTCCCATGCCTTTGTGTATGGATGTGTGATGTATGATTTTAGCTCAGTGTACATTGCTCACTTTTATCTTTTCATCACCCCATCTCCCATCTCATCTTTGGATATTTATCTTGGCTTCCAAAGAAGTGCCTGTGATGCTGGAGAAGTAAGGAAGAAGATTTAAGTGTGAAACCAATGCCTATTATGAAAAAACTAGAGGTAATTGAGATGCTGAAAGATGGTGCACATATCATGGAGATAACACGAGTGATGTTAGAGAATCAATGATTTGACTCGCGAAATTGTAATGACACGATTGCGTAGGTCTGGAGTTTTATGACTCTGATCGCGGGTTCTATCCCCACCCGTGGTATGGTTTAATCAATGATTTGGTCAGTTTGAGACGATGAAACAAAGATAAGGGCTTGCAACTTGAAGGTAAGTAATAATGTACAGTATTAATGTACTTTATTTTAACTGATCCTCACAAGAGTTCAAGTAGTTCACCAAGCATCATAATTGACAATGATAGGTAAGTAGGTAGGTAGTAGGTTGGTAGACAGCAACCACCCAGGGAGGTACTACCGTCCTGCCAAGTGAGTGTAAAGCAAAAGCCTGTAATTGTTTTACATGATGGTAGGATTGCTGGTGTCTTTTTTCTGTCTCATAAACATGCAAGATTTCAGGTACATCTTGCTACTTCTACTTACACTTAGGTCACACTACACATTCATGTACAAGCATATATATATACACACCCCTCTGGGTTTTCTTCTATTTTCTTACTAGTTCTTGTTCTTATTTCCTCTTATCTCCATGGGGAAGTGGAACAGAATTCTTCCTCCGTAAGCCATGCGTGTCGTAAGAAGCGACTAAAATGCCAGGAGCAAGGGGCTAGTAACCCCTTCTCCTGTATATATTACTAAATGTAAAAGGGGAAACTTTCGTTTTTCATTTTGGGCCACCCCGCTTCGGTGGGAAACGGCCGACGTGTTGAAAGAAAGGTAAGAAAAACTTGTTTTTTATGACACAAAAATTTGTCATGTCTGAGGGCAATGTGTGGTGTGAATATAATGCAGAGAATCCGTAGTTTGGAGATTAGGAGGTGTGGGATTGACAAAACTATTATCCAGAGGGCTGAGGAGGGGTTATTGAGATGGTTTGGACATGTAGAGAGGATGGAACAAAATAGAATGACTTCGAGAGTGTATAAATCTGTAGTGGAGGGAAGGCGGTGTAGGGGTTGGCCTAGGGAAGGTTGGAGGGAGGGGGTAAAGGAGGTTTTGTGTGAGTGGGGCTAGGACTTCCAGCAAGCATGTGTCAGCATGTTAAATTGGAGCGAATGGAGACAAATGGTTTTTAGGACTTGATGTGCTGTTGGAATGTAAGCAAGGTAACATTCATGAAGGGATTCAGGGAAACCGGCAGGCTGGATTTGATTCATGGAGATGGGAAGTACAGTGCTGGCACTCTGAAGGAGGGGTGTTAATGTTGCAGTTTTATAACTGTAGTGTAAGCGTTCCTCTGGCAAGACAGTAATGGAGTAAATGATGATGAAAGTTTTTCTTTTTCGGGCCACCCTGCCTTGGTGGGAAACAGCCGATGTGTTAATAAAAAATAATAATAAAAAAAATTTGTTGTAGTTCTTTTGGGGTTTGAAGAATGCAACCCAGTTGTTTTCCACATGTTTTTCAGTCCATAAGTTGTGGAAATCATTAGCAATTTTCTGGAATGTAATCTATTGGAATTATTATTGTCTGCTACTGTATTACGTAACTGATGGTCAACTGTATATGGTAGAGTAAATAATTTTACTCAGTACTGTATATATAGGCACAGTGTTTATTTTAGCTTACTTTTGAATTCACTAAGAATGTTACATTTTTTCAGTTTGTTCTATAAGTCATTCCACATCTTTGGCTCTTTAGTTTATGTAGGGGTTCTGTAGACGTTCAGCTGAACACTGGGGATATCAGAGGTATTTTTTCAGGTGTGGTGCCTATGCATTCTGTTAAAATTTTCTTGAAATTGCCTGAGACCAGTATTAACATTACAGTATAATGTTTTGAACATGGGAATTGAAAAAAATAGTATGTATGACTGGTATTTGTAGGTTTTAGAGATTTGACTAAGGGCAATGTGTTATCTATAATTAGGATTTGTGATCATTCTGAGAGCTGCCTTTTGCTGACTGGACCTGATACATGATTTGTTCAGGGACTTTATATTTTCCTAATTGAAGATGTTACATTTCCTAGATGTACTATATATGGCTAGCTAAGATACTTGAGCTATACCTCCCTGACCTACTACATGACTAGCTTATGAAATTGAGTTAGTTCCTGGCCCTACCACATGACCTGACAAGACAATTATCACCTGCAAGTGCCTGATCAGATAGATTGAGCTCAGGCTGTGTTATGATGGCTGTGTGGGCCTATGAGCTGCAAGCACAAACACCCTATTAATCAGACGATTGACAGAGAAGCATGGCCTCAGGAAGGGCTTTGAGATTAGTACCCTGGAAACTGGTCACGAGTATGACTAGGTGAGAGAAGTTGAGCTTCCTGACCTATTATATTCACTGAAATAGTGCACTTACTTGACTTTATGAGGAAGTTACTAGCTGGAAATAGTTCAGACTACTTGACTGCATAGGCTGAGGAAGTTAAGCTACAGTTCCCAGATCTTCCACATGACTGGCTGAGGAAATTGAGCTACAGTTCCTAGATCTACTGCATGAATACATATCTGAAGAAGTTGAACTCCAATTCCTGTACATGCCATGTGACAAACTAGGAAAGATATACCAAAGTAATATATGTACTCTACCTGTACTGTATTGACATAAAAAGTGGTTTTAAATGTACACATTGCAAGTGGTACTCTAGAAACAGTACTAATACATTGATGCAATTGTAAAAAATGCATATATTTTTGTGGTGGCTGATATTTGATAGTTAACATTTGTTGTACTGTATATTAAGGTAAAATTTTATTTTCGGTTATTAAAATATTTTCGCATATAAATTTTTAACGTGGTTGTGAGAGAGTGGAAGGTGAAAGTAACTAGAGCTACCCAAAGGCAGCCATAATACCTGTACTTAACCATCCCATATTTAAGATGGTATTCAATCAACAAAGTACTTTTTTTTTTTCTCCCCCACCCCCCTCCCTCCCTCTTGTTGCGTGGCAATTGGCACAGGTAAATCGAGCAACTACTGTGTAGTATTTGAAATATTAGTTTTGAATGCTTAATTCCATTTAATATCAGGAAAGACTGTATAATTCAATATTGTCACAGTTAATCAATTGTATTCAAATAAAGCAAGTGGTTATTATTTTCAGAAATTTCTATGCTGTTGAAGCGGAGCCTCAAATGCAACAACTCAAGGTTTTTCCTAAAGAGATATTTGTTACCGAACTGGTAACAGAGGCACTTGCAGATTTCACAAAAAATTGGTATGTATACTTGTTCATGTTTGTTAAGGTGTAGACAACATAACTGCTGCTGTTTGTTTCAGTTTTGGTATACCATTTTTTTTTTCATTCCCTGTATATGGGGGTTGCATAATTTTTTTTTCATTAATGTGGTTTTCTAGTGATAATCTTTTATCAGTGACTTGCAAGTCTTTTCTCTTTGTCAGATGCCTTTAGGGTTTTGCCTGTTTCTTTCATGACATTTTTCTACATTACAGTATATTCCCTCGCCCATGTGCCCCACTGCTTGCTAAACTTTTCCAGGTTTTCCTTTGAGAAATCATTCTGTTGCTTATCTTGCCCTTAAGAAATGTTCCTTGATGCTGGTGAGGGGTTTTTGACCCAAGGAACTGAGCCTAATTTTTCTTTTAATGGCTCAAACATGATTACCTCCCATTTCCACAAGTACTGTATGATCCCTATAGGTTCAGCACTTCCCCATTTTTTTTTTTTAACCCACCAGCTTTATCTCACCGAGCAGGGTATACATGGAGTATACCTGGAGAGAGTTCCAGGGGTCAACGTCCCTGCGGCCCGGTTTGTGACCAGGCCTGTGACCAGGCCTCATGTTGGATCAGAGCCTGATCAACCAGGCTGTTACTGCTGGCTGCACGCAGTCCAACGTACAAACCACAGCCTGGCTGGTCAGGTACCGACTTAGGTCCCTGTCCAGTGCCTGCTTGAAGACAGCCAGGGGTTTGTTGGTAATCCCCCTGATGTATGCTGGGAGGCATTTGAACAGTCTTGGGCCCCTGACACTTATTGTGTTCTCTCAACGTGCTAGTGGCACCCCTGCTTTTCATTGGGGGATGTTACATCGCCTGCTGAGTCTTTTGCTTTCGTAGGGAGTGACTCTCGTGTGCAAGTTTGGTACTAATCCCTCGAGAATTTTCCAAGTGTATATAATAATGTATCTCTCCTGCCTGCGTTCTAGGGAGTACAGGTTTAGGAACTTCAAGCGTTCCCAGTAATTGAGGTGGTTTATCGCAGTTATGCGTGCCGTGAAGGTTCTCTGCACATTTTCTAGGTCAGCAATTTCACCTGCCTTGAAAGGTGCAGTTAGTGTGCAGCAATATTCCAGCCTAGATAGAACAAGCGACCTGAAAAGTGTCAACATGGGCTTGGTATCCCTGGTTTTGAAGGTTCTCATTATCTGTCCTGACCTGAAAAGAAAAACGAAAATGTAATGCAAGTGTAAAAAGAAAAACTAAAGTTTTTCTTCTTACCTTTAGTAATTTACACATGAGAAGGGGTTACTAGCCCCTTGCTCCCGGCATTTTAGTTGCCTCTTACAATACGCATGGCTTACGGAGGAAGAATTCTATTCTATTTTCCCGTGGAGGAAAGGAAATAAAGAACAAGAATTGTTAAGAAAATAGAAGAAAACTCAGATGAGTGTATACATATACGTGTACATGCATGTGTAGTGTGACCTAAGTGTAAGTAGAAGTGACAAGATTTACCTTGCATGTTTGAGACAAAGAAAAGACACCAGCACTCCTACCATTGTGTAAAACAATTACAGGTTTCCATGTCACTCATTTGGCAGGATGGTAGTACCTCCTTGGGTGGTTGCTATCTACCAACATACTACCTATATTCCCCATGAATGTAATAATAATTTATAATAACAAAAGATGTGGGGTTACCGACATTGTAATTCAGGGAATGTGTTAAGGGGGTTTTTGCACTTAGAGGATGGAGCAAAATAGCACAAGTAGGAGGGTTTTTATATCTGGGGGGGAGGAAATAAAGGTAAAGGATCATCCTAGTAAGTGTTGGAGGGAGAGGGTAAAGGAGGTTTTGAGTGCTAGGGGCTTGAACATGGAACATTCTGTCAAAGAGAAGCATTATGCAGTTTTTCTAAGAGTAGAGCTTTGTTATTCCATAATTTACTGTTATTTCTATAGCTGCTGCCACATGATGTTGAAGTGGCAAAAATGCAAATGTAGGAACAATTGAAAAAAATGAACACTGACTACAACCACAGCAGTGCTCTGGAGAAGCTGCATTTCATTGCAGTATTGAAGCAGGTACACAACCAATTGATACTGGAGTACCACAGGGAAGTGTCCTTGGTCCCCTGCTCTTCCTCTTATACATCAATGATCTCCCCAATGTATCACAACACCTGAAACCAATACTCTTTGCTGACGACCTGACTTATGTCATCTCCCACCCAAATCTTGCCACGCTCAACACCATTGTTAACAACGAATTACTAAAAATATCTACATGGATGACAGCCAATAAACTCACACTCAACACTGATAAGACCTTCTATATTATGTTTGGTAACAGAGCAGGTGATGCACAATTAAACATTAAGATCAACAACACTCCTATTGCTAAACATAATGAGGGCAAATTCCTGGGCCTTTACCTCGATAGCAACCTGAAACTCGGCACTCATATCCAACACATAACAAAGAAAGTGTCCAAAACTGTGGGGATCCTCTCTAAGATATGTTACTATGTACCACAATCAGCCCTACTCACACTATACTATTCACTCATCTATCCCTACCTCATATATGCCATTTGTGCTTGGGGATCAACAGCAATTACCCACCTAAAGCCAATAATAACCCAACAAAAGGCCGCAGTAAGAATTATCACGCAATCCAACGCTAGGCAACCATCCCCCCCCACTCTTCAAAGACCTAAACTTACTGTTCAGAATATCCACACTTATTACTCTGCAATCTACATTTATAGAACCATAAATTCCAACATCAACCCTTAACTAAAACACTTTCTTGATAGTTGACAGGACCCATAGACATAATACCAGACACAAACATCTCTTTGACATTCCCCGTGTCCGGCTAAATCTATACAAAAATTCAATGTACATAAAAGGACCTAAAATCTGGAACTCCCTGCCTGAAAACTCTAGAACTGCAGACACAACCTCCATTTTCAAAAGCACCGTTAAAAAACACCTTATCTCACTTACGCACCCAACCGGTAGCTAACCACATGAAAACTACTTTATCTTGCACATATCCACAGCAAAATACACTTATACAAATATTTATTTCATTGCCAGTTTACATAGGTTATGTTATTGCAATCATAAATTGAAGTGCAAGGAGAGCCACTGGCATGCCATGGCATTAGGGGCAGCTTAATCTAATGGCTTATAGACTATGAACATAATATTTGAGAAATTGAGGGAGTTTGTCTTATTAGATTGTTCAACTTACAATATGATGATAATACATTGTTCAAATTACAATATGATGATATTACATTGTAACAAGTGTTTAGTAGGATGGTAATATAGTAAAAATTGAAATTATTTTAAGGAAAATAACATTGAGCATTTTTGAGAGTAATATACAGTATGAGTATTTAGTTTAGGGTGAATAGGTAGTTACATAATAGTAAAAATTTAAATTATTTTATAGGAAAATAACATTGAGCATTTTTTAAAGTAATTTACAGTATGATTATTTAGTTTACGGTGAGTAGGTGGTTTTTGGGTAGTCTTATATCGATTTTCAGACAAGGTTATTTTAGTATTTACTGGTAATGAATTCCAGATTCTGGGGCCCTTTATGTGCATAGAATTCTTACATAGGTTGATATGGACACTGGGTATATCAAAAAGTGATCTGTGTCTAGTGTTGTGGTCATGGGTCCTATTAAGGTTGGTGAGGAGAATTTTGAGCAGAGGGTTTATATTAGAATATAGAGTTCTATGTATGTAGTAGGCACAAGAATAAGTGTGAATGTTCTTTATGGTGAGTAGTTTTAGGCTTTTGAATATTGGTGGAGTATGCTGTCTAGAGTGGGAATTTGTTATTCTGACTGCAGCCTTTTGCTGGGTTATGAGTGGTCTAAGGTGATTTATTGTTGTTGATCCCCATGCACAGATTCCATAGGTGAGATATGGGTAGATGAGTGAGTGATATAGTGCAAGGAGAGCTGATTGAGGCACATAGTAGCGTATCTTTGATAATATGCCTACTGTCTTTGAGATTTTCTTGGAAATTTGTTGTGTGTGTGTTTGGAATTTAAGGCTACTGTCAATGTGGACTCCTAGGAATTTTCCCTCTGTGTCTTGTGATGGGTGAACCATTGAGCGTTATGTTAAGTGGAACATTTGTGGCTGTTTCCAAACTGTATGAAATAGGTCTTGTCAGTATTTAGAGTAAAGTTTATTAGTCGTCATCCATGTTGAAATTTTCTGTAATTCGGCATTAACAGTATTGGCCAGTATGACTGGATTTGGGTGAGAGAAGACATACGTTGTGTCATTTGCAAATAATATGGGTTTGAGTTGTTGTGATGCATACGGTAGGTCATTGATGTAAATGAGGAATAAGAGTGGACCCAGCACACTTCCTTGAGGGACTCCGACTGTAATTTGTTGTGTGGAAGAGTTCGCTCCATTTGTGTACACGTATTGGCTTCTGTTACTGAGGTATGACTTAAGGTAGTTGAGCGAGTGCCCTCTTATACCATAGTGTGCTAATTTTGTGAGCAGTAAATCATGGTCGACTGTATCAAAAGCTTTGCGTAGATCAATGAAGATTCCCAGTGGGACTTCTTTCTTCTCAAGTGCGGTGTATATTAACTCTAGCATGTGTATAATGGCATCATTTGTGCTTTTGTTGGTCCTGAATCCAAACTGACGGGTTGAGTACGTTGTGTGAGACGAGGTAGGAATAGATCTGTCTATGAATTAATTTTTCAAAGATTTTAGAGAGCAGTGGTAAATTAGATATTGGTCTATAATTATTCAAGTCTGTTTGATCACCTCCTTTGTGGATCGGGATGACCCTTACTATTTTGAGAATTGAAGGGAAGGTAGAGGTTTCGATGGATTTATTGAAGAGTGTTGCAATAATTGGTGACAGTATCTGTGAAGCTTTTTTGTACATAAAAGGTGGTAAGCTGTTTGTCTCCTGCCTTGTATTTAAGGGTGTTGATTATGAGCGAGACTTCTATTGGGTTGGTAGGAGCTAGGAATAGTGTATTAGGGTAGGTGTTGGCGAGGTAGTCTGTTGGACGGGTGTTCGAGCTTGGGATTTTACTTGCTAGATTCTTTCCTATGGTGGAGAAGAAAACATTAAGTCTGTTTCCTGTCTCAGTTGGTGAGAGTAGGGGTTCATCTGTTTTTGATAATTTGATGGTATTGTTCTTGGATATCTTTTTATTTCCTAGAATTGCAGATAGGGTTTTCCAGGTCTTTTTCATATCACCTTTTATGTTATGTAGTCTGTTCTCATAATACAATTTTTTTGACCTTCTTATCAGGCTGGTAAGGGTTGATGAGTAGCATTTGGATTGTTCTCTGGTTATTAGACCCCTTCTGTATTTTTTCATATTGGTGCCTTTTGTTAATGGATTTAAGGATGCTGGGTGTTAGCCAGGGATTGTTGAGTCTCTTATCTGTGATCTGTTTAGTTTTTTTAGGGCAGTGTTTGTTACAGAGGTGGTGGGTTTAAGGAAATTATTGATGCATTCATTAGTATCTGAATGTTTCTAACTCATTATTCCAGTCGATGTCAATCATAGCTGTTATAAAGTTATTAACAGCTGACTCGTTATGTAGTCTGAAGGTAACTTATTTAATATCTTGGGGCAAATTACCTAGGTTGGTTATGAGAAAGGTAGGGTAGTGGTCTGTGGTGTTGTCTGTGATTATGCCTGATTTTAGAGGGGATATAGTGTTAGTCCAGATGTGGTCTAATGATGAAATACTAGTCTCAGAGATTCTTGTAGGTTTTGATATTGTTGGTAGTAACAAGCAGTTGCTCATAATGTTTGTGAATTCTGTTACCTGTGATTCCCCTTAATTTGCACATGACTGTAAACAAAATTCTAATACAACTATTGCTTCATAATTCTTAAGCTAGTCATAAGTTTGCCTAAGACACTCCAATATAGAAACTGTATCATGCCAACACGGCACCATTTCCATTAATATATAAACTAATTGTTAAATTCTTAAATATTTTGAACTACCTCAATTTTGTAAACCTAGTTAATCGCTACAATTCTTCTTTCTTTCAACACGTCGGCCGTTTTCCACCGAGGCAGGGTGGCCCAAAAGGAAAAATGAAAGTTTCTCCTTTTACATTTAGTACTGTAATATATTCAGGAGAAGGGGTTACTAGCCCCTTGCTCCCGGCATTTTAGTCGCCTCTTATGACACGCATGGCTTACGGAGGAAGAATTCTGTTCCACTTCCCCATGGAGAATCACTACAATTACCTAACCTTAATACCAGTATAATTATTGTCACTATGGAGTAAGATCTAGTATAAGACTGCCTGAAATGCCTAGGCATACTTGTAATAAAATACCTAGGCATACTTGTAAACCTAGTTAATCACTACAATTACCTAACCTTAATACCAGTATAATTATTGTCACTATAGAGTAAGATCTAGTATAAGACTGCCTGAAATGCCTATTCATACTTGTAATAATTATTTCATAAAATGTACAAATACCATAAAATATGTAAACCCCACTTTGTAATAATATCAGAAATAAAGTTGAATTGAATATGCAGAATCTAAGGGTGTCCTTTAGAAAAGAACTTTGACTAATGAATGGACAGTTATATCAAGTATATCCTGTATGTCTAAACATAAAACAAAGCGGTTATTTGAGGACCCTCTGTATTTGCTTATACTGTACAATGTAATGCATGCAATTATTTACTGTACTTTACTAATGGTAGTATGCTACTGTATTGGTAACAAAACATAAAAATTTACAGCATTAATACAGTCCTCCAATTTTAATCAATGTAGCTTGATTGCTAGCGCACTCAGCTCTCTCACATTGAGGTTTGTGGGTTGATTCCTGGTACGGGTGGAAACATTACGATACGTTTCCTTAAGACACCTGCTGTCCCTGTTCACCTATCAGTAAAATAGGTACTTGGGTGATATTCGACTGGTGAGAGTTGCATCCTGGGGACAAAATTTACCTAATTTGCCTGAAATGCTCTGTATAACAAATTGCTTTCTATATACAGTGGAACCTCTGTTTTGGTGATTAATCCATTCTAAAAAGTCTGATGAAAACCGAATCGTACAAAAACTGAAGCAATATTTCCCATAAGAAATAATGTAAATCCAATTAATCCGTTCCAGACACCCAAAAATATTAACAAAAAATACATTTTATAGATAATAACTATAGTTTTACATGCAGAAAACAGAGAAATAAATATAAATGACTAATGAAATAGATAAATGAACATTTAACATCACTTTTACTTTTATTAAAGACTCTTGTTGGCGTATGGAAGATGGCGAGGAGGGGAGAGGGAGGAGGAGAGATTATTTGGAAGGGGAATCCCATTCCATAAGGCATTCAGGTATCAAGGCCCTATCTGGGGTTACTTCTCTTCTTTGTCTTTTACTGGCAATCTGTTTTGTTAGCACATTTACCCCTTTTGCAACATAAGTTTCCTAGATTTCTTTTTTCTTCGCCAGGATGGAACTGATCATTGATGCAGACTTCCCGTACATCCTGGCTAGATCGGCCACGTGTATGCCACTTTCGTACTTTGCTACGAGTTCGTTCTTGAATTCTATCATGTTTTTTGCCTTCTTTGTCAAAGGGCTGGCACTCAGAACTTTCTTTGGCCCCATGATGTTTTATTTAGCAGTTTCACACTATAAACAAGCACAGAAAACAATGGATTATTGTGAAATGTTTTGGATGAACGTGCGGGGTGATGCTCACTCAACCAGAAACAAAGGCAGACTGAGTCACAAACGCATGGGATGCTTTGTGTGGGCACTTGAGTGGCCGAGTCCCTCGGGCAGGCAGGCTCGTTTGATACAGACCATTTTCAACTACGAAAACTGAGCAGATGTGTGAAAACGGACAAAATTTTAATAAAAAAAAGTCTTCGAAAACCAAATCCTACGAAAACTGGGGCATACGAAAACTGAGGTTCCACTGTAGTAGTATGTCACTGATGTCAGCTAGGCCTGTAAACTTTGTACATGCACTTGTAGAAGTAAATATTATTATTGGTATGTATTTAACAGTGACTTTCCTTACATTTTAAGTTTTTGAATGACTAATTTTGAGAGTGCACAGTTGGGCCTGATTTATCATCTGTTTGTTGCCTCAATAGTAAAATATTGATATTTACATATCCTTTCTTTCCCCATTTGCATAATTAGGGATAAAATTAGATTTAACTGGAGATAATGGCTATACTGTACCAACGGTACATACATTGTGTATGGTTATACTACTTCAGATTAGTGATATAAATAATAAAAAATGTTTGTGATAGGGCTTGTGTTGCAGTGCTTGCATATCTTCCCTTCCCAGGTATGCTTATGTCATACATATACATTACTAGAATTTGCCATCTATTGAAATGTGCCATCTATTGAAATGCGCTTCTCGGCAGCGGCAGCAGCGGCATCTGAGCTCCATATTTTTCTCATCACCCAGAGTTTATCAATGCTCCTATGATGACCTAGCTGCAAGCAAAACTGCACTAACCTACGTAGCATCCAGAATGACCCAAGAATACTACCAGCAATAAGACCTACAAACCAAATAAACTGACGATTAAAGGAAGACTGCCCACAAACCCAAAGCATCACCCCGCTGCCAAACAAACGTTTACCAGCCTACACCAGCCTACAACCTACCAGCCTACAGTTCACCAGCCTACAGTTCACCAGCCTACAACTTACCAGCCTACAGCTTCATCTTGCCGCACCAACTTCCCCGACTACTGTGCTCAAATGAGACGTAACATCAGAAGAACAAAATCCCAAATCAGCAAGAAAACACCAAGAAATCTACTAATCAACTTGTCTACCAAGGAAGCCGGTACACCCTCAACCCCTCACCACCTCCCAGGACGCCGGTACACCCTACACCCCTCACCACCACCCAGGGCGACGCATCAACAACAAACATGGCTGCCTCCCCACAAGCTCCCCTTCACTGGCTTCACCCCAGATAATCTCTCAGGTATGACGAATGATCCAGATACACTAAAGTCATACATCATCAAATTAATCAATGAAAATATGGACCAACGTAAAGCACTTCAACAACAAGATACCAGGATGACACAACTTGAAAACAAAATCCTCAGCCTTGAACAAAAGTTAACAACAACTGGAATGACTGATTTTGGCAAAACCCTCCAAACTGTCATTAATAGCCACACTGAACAGATAACATCTATAAACACAAAGGTTGAGGAAGCAGTAAAGGAGTGGAAGAACAGCATGGATAACCAGTTTAATGACTACCTTGCACTACAAGAGGACAAAACCGAACAAGATAAGTTATCAGACGCAGTAATAGTGAACAGTCCATTCTTTCCCAGTGATATGACCCAAGCAAACAGAAGACATTACTTTACGGATCATCAAAGATCAAATGAACGTAAATGTACCAGTGACAGATATAAAAGAAGCACGATTACTAGGTTCCCATGGTAGAAAAAGTGTTATGCTTAGATTCACCACACATGACGGGAAAACAGATCTAATTAGATCATCTATTAAAGCCAGGAAACAAGTATTTATTAAGGAGTGTCTGACCAAAAAACGTCAGAACCTTTGGTATAGAATCAGAAGACTTAAGCGAGAGAATAATGATAAAATCCACCAATGTTTCACTCGGGATGGAAAAATTCTAGTGAAAAAAACAAGTGTAGGTCAGTTGTATACTATCACAACTGAGACTGAACTATCAAGATTCCTTAGGGATGCAAATATAACAGAGACTGTATAAACACAATGTCCAATACCAAACCCCTACGTATAGTGTAGTGTATGTTTTGCCCATCTACCTCATTTAAGTATTTGTCTATCCTCTGATGAATATTTTTGACATAGTTTTACTTTTATTTTAAAATACATACAATTTTTACTTGTGCCCATTTTTCAACCCACATACCTATATATTTTTATCAGCTTACTTGCTTAGAATTTATAAGTTCTATTAATCACCTTATTTGCTAAAAATTGTACTTATCTTTTAATATTTTTAATACTAATAAATTTTAATTTTGTACGCTTTTACACTTTAGCACTTATCTCTCTTTTAATAATTAACTTTGATTTTCATTATATTGCCTTTAATAAATTCTATAATCACAACTAGTGCAATACTGAATCTTAATATTTGTTCCATTATAAATTAATACGTACTAATCATAGTAACTTTAAAACCAGTTCTATTAACTAGTTAAATAATAAATCAATTACACTGTAAAGATATATCCTAAACCTCTGTGACTTCTATTCAAAAGTCTGTTAATCCAATTAGCTAGAAACAAAATCAATTGATCAGATATCATATCTTTAAGTCTAGCATTATTCATTGTTCTTAATCTTTTTAGAATCACACTCATAAACTTTTGTTTAATTAATTAACTTACTCAGGTGCTAACTCAGGTGCTATAGTTTTAGATTCTTATTAGCTGTAAATTGACTACCTTAACTCATGCTTTTCATTTTTGTAAACATATTCAACGTACTAACTCACGTGCCAAGAAATCCTTTTGCATCGTCCTATTCTTAGGTCTACTTGTGTTGTTCTAATTTTAAGTTTAATTATAGAATCACACTAAATCTTATGATTCCAAACATTGATCCTGAAATCAACCTTCTATTAAATGACTTACATGAACCTAACAACAATTGTCATTACTACACAGCAGAACAGGCTAAAACACTACTCAAATCCAACAATAACATAACTATCTTTAATTACAATGTCATATCTTTAAGCAAACATTTTGATGACCTCACTGCATTATTAAACTCACTTCAGGCCAGTATGTCCATCATTGCTCTCACTGAAACATGGTTAAAGCCTCATACTATAGATATCTATGCCATTCCTGGTTACACAGCCATACACAATTGTCGGCCAGACCAACAAGGAGGTGGCACAGCTATGTTCTTCTCAGACCAGCTTGAATGTATTAACAATACTTGCACAAGAGGTGAACATGGAGAATATATAATAGCTAAATTTAAATCCAAATATCTACAAAAACCTCTCACAGTTATAAACATCTATAGATTACCACAGTCAAACATTCAGCAATTTAGTGAAAAATTAGGAAGTATGATTACTGATGCACACATGAACAAAGACCACTTAATCCTCACAGGCGACTTCAATATAAACCTCCTACAAGATCAGGACCCACTAGTAACTGAATTCATAAACACTATGAGCAACTGCTTGCTGCTCCCGACAATAACAAAACCTACGAGAATCTCTGAGACCTGTGCCTCTCTATTAGACCATATCTGGACTAACACCATATCCCCATTAAAATCAGGCATAATCACAGACAATACCACTGACCACTACCCGACCTTTCTCATAACAAATCTCGAAAAATTACCACTAGAGACTACTAAAGTTACCTTCAGACTACATAATGAGACAGCTATAAATAGCTTTATAACAGCTATGACAAACATTGACTGGCAAACAGAAATAGACAACTTCCCAGATACTGACTTATGTACAGTGGTACCCCGACTTACGATGGTCCCCAAACACACCCTTTTATGTAAGTTGATTTTTTTAAATGCTTTTGTAAGTGTAATTTTGGGGGTCTAAAAGGACTAGTCTATTTTACATCATTTCTTATGGAGATAAATTCGTTTGGTAATGGCACTTGAACAGCATTCTGGAATGAAAAAATATCGTAAGTCGGGGTACCACTGTATTAACAATTTTCTTAAAAAGACCCAATACCTCTATAATAAGCACTGCCCTAAAAAAACTAAACAAATCACAACTAAAAGATTAAATAGTCCCTGGCTAACCCCCAGCATACTCAAGTCCAATAATATAAAGCACCTATATGAAAAAAACAGTACAGAATGGGACAAATATCAAGAGAACAAACAAAACGCTACTCATCAAACCTAACGAGTCTGATAAGGTGGTCAAAAAAACTGTACTATGAGAACAGATTACATAACTTAAAAGGTGATATAAAAAAGACCTGGAAAACCCTATCTGAAATTCTAGGAACAAAAAAGATATCCACAAACAGAACAATCAAACTAACAAAACCAGATGAACCCCCTACTCCCACCTATTGAAACAGCAAACAAACTCAATGATTTCTTCTCCACCATAGGTAAAAAGCTGGCAAGCAAAATCCCAAGTTCTAATACTCCACCTAACGACTATCTCACTGGCACCTATCCGAACACACTATTCCTAGCCCCAACCAACCCAATAGAAGTTTCACTTATAATCAACACATTAAAAAACAAAGCAGGTGACCTAAATAACTTACCACCTTATATTTACAAAAAAGCCTCTCAAGTTCTCTCACCAATTATTGCAACACTTTTTAACAAATCCATTGAATCCTCTACCTTCCCATCAATACTCAAAATACCGAGGGTCACCCCAATACATAAGGGAGGAGATCAAGCAGACCTGAATAACTACAGGCCGATATCTAACTTACCCCTTCTCTCCAAAATCTTTGAAAAATTAATTCATAGACAAATATATTCCTACCTCACCTCCAACAACGTACTCAACCACTGTCAATTTGGATTCAGGCCTAATAAAAATACAAATGATGCCATTATACACATGTTAGAAATAATTTACACAGCCCTTGAGAAAAAAGAAATCCCAGTGGGAATCTTCATTGATTTACGTAAAGCTTTTGATACAGTTGACCATGATCTGTTACACTTAAAATTATCGCACTATGGTATAAGAGGACACTCCTTAAACTACCTAAAATCATACCTTAGCAACAGAAACCAATATGTGTACACAAATGGAGCTAGCTCCACCGCGCAAACTATTACCGTAGGTGTTCACAGGGAAGTGTTCTTGGCCCACTACTCTTTCTCATTTACATTAACGACCTACCAAATGCATCTCAACTACTCAAACCCATACTTTTTGCAGATGACACTACATACGTTATCTCTCACCCAAGCCCAGACACACTAGCCAACACTGCAAATACTGAATTGCAGAAAATATCTACCTGGATGATGACCAACAAACTTACTCTCAATATTGATAAAACCTATTTTATCCAGTTTGGGAACAGAGCTGCAAACGCACCACTTAACATAATGATAAACGGGTCCCCTATCGCAAAACTCTCAGAGGGAAAATTCTTAGGAATACATCTTGACAGTGGCCTCAAATTTCAGACACACATACAACAAATCTCCAAGAAAGTCTCAAAGACCGTGGGAATACTATCCAAGATACGGTACTATGTTCCACAACCAGCTCTCCTTACCCTATATCACTCACTCATTTACCCCTACCTCACCTATGGAATCTGCACATGGGGCTCTACATCAATAACTCATCTCAGACCACTAATAACACAACAAAAGGCAGCAGTTAGAATGATAACAAATTCTCACTCCAGGCAACATACTCCACCAATATTCAAAAACCTAAACTTACTCACCATACAAGACATCCATACTTTTTACTGTGCCTATTACATACATAGAAAACACTATGCAGATATTAACCCACCACTCAAACTTCTCCTTACTAATTTTAACAGGACACATGACCATAACACTAGACACAGATCACTCCTTGATGTTCCCCGTGTCCACCTAACACTATGTAAAAACTCAATGCACATAAAAGGCACGAAAATTTGGAATTCATTACCTGTCATTGCCAAAGAAACCCTACCTGTACCCCAATTCAAAATGATGCTAAAAAACCACCACCTCACCCAAAGCTAATTGCTACATATCAACCATTCCCAGCAAAGTAGAATAATCACTTAACGTAAAACCTGACTTTAAAGTCAATGTAATGTATGAATGAACGAATGAATGAATGTCAAACCTGTTATGAATAATACTTACTTAGCTAATTATTCCCACAACACTTACATTATAATGACCACGTAAACTAACTGCAATGCAATTAATTGTTTTAAATTGTTATCTCACTCAATTAGTTGCATTGCTGCAATAAATTGCTACAATTAATTGATATGTTCAACTTATATTCAAACTTTAAAACTTAGATATGCAACTTTACTTATTTTATAAATTATCAACCATAACTTTTTATTATTTTATTATTATTATTGCTTTAATTTGTTTAATCTGATTTATTTAATTTTATAATGAAGACAAAAGTACAAAACTATGTTCAAATTTCATAGCTTAAATACTCACCTTTACTCATTGTATACTATCTACAAAAATTCTTACAATTTAGTTTTAAGTTAATTTTAAGTCTGCCCAAAATGCCCTGCATACTAGAGGCTTTTGGCATGTACACCTCATGTAATCTCAATAACCAAATGTAATTCTTTGTATCATGTCCAAATAAAAATTATTATTATTATTATTATTATTATTATTATTATAAGTAGTACCATTTAATAAGTTTAATGAATAGAATTTAAGAAGTAACTATCATAACTTGCAGTACAGTTAGATTTTAGTGAAATTCAGTACTGTAGCAAAATCCATAATCCCATATGTAAGTCAGTGTAAACAATTGTTGTATTGCAGATTTTTTATTTAAATATTTTTTTAAATGAATTAAACAATGAATTTGTAAAATAATCATACTGCTAGTTGGTACTGTATATAACAAGTTAGTTAGTAAAAGTATGAAACCAGCCCAAGGATGGTTGGACTTGGAGCCTCTTAACTCCCAACTGGCCCAGGATATTCAGGATATCATGGTGATATCCTGAATATTTTTCTTGAAGTATTTTGATAATTTGGGGGAAATTTTGCATTTAAAAGATGGAGGAGGGGTATTACTCAGGGCATATTTATTTTAGTAAAAAGTCCTGACTAATGTCTGATAATATATGGTATATACCTTATGTATATGACTTATTTGCTATAATTTTTGGCTTATATTAATACTGTATGTTTCCCTATAAGGTGGGAAGCTTGCCTTAAGAATCGTGGACGTAATTCAGCACAGGCTACGGAAGACCAACAACTTGTTGCTGCTGTCAATGTGGCTGGGGAAGTTTTCTCTTTCCTTTCAGAGGTCTCCTGCTTTTATCATGATGTATTTTTAAGGTAAGTACTGGTCTTTGTGTGTGTGTGTACTCACCTAGTTGTGGTTGCAGGGGTCGAGACATAGCTCCTGGCCCCGCCCCTTCACTGGCCGCTACTGGGTCACTCTCCCTGCGCCATGAGCTTTATCATACCTCTTCTTAAAGCTATGTATGGAACCTGCCTCCACTACAAGCTATTCCACTTTCCGACCACTCTGTGACTGAAGAAATACTTCCTAACATCCCTGTGATTCATCTGAGTCTTCAACTTCCAACTGTGTCCCCTTGTTGCTGTGTCCCATCTCTGGAACATTCTGTCTCTGTCAACCTTGTCAATTCCTCTCAGTATTTTATATGTCGTTATCATGTCCCCCTCTATCTCTCCTGTCCTCCAGTGTTGTCAGGTTGATTTCCCTTAACCTCTCCTCGTAGGACATACCCCTTAGCTCCAGGACTAGTCTTGTTGCAAACCTTTGCGCTTTCTCTAGCTTCTTTACGTGCTTGGCTAGATGTGGGTTCCAAACTGGTGCTGCATACTCCAGTATGGGCTTAACGTACACAGTGTACAGGGTCCTGAATGATTCTTTATTAAGATGTCGGACTGCTGTTCTTAGGTTTGCTAGGCGCCCGTATGCTGCAGCAGTTATTTGGTTGATGTGCGCCTCAGGAGATGTGCCTGGTGTTATACTCGCCCCAAGATCTTTTTCCTTGATTGAGGTTTGTAGTATCTGGCCCCCCTAGACTGTACTCTGTCTGCGGTCTTCTTTGCCCTTCCCCAATCTTCATGACTTTGCACTTGGTGGGGTTGAACTCCAGGAGCCAATTGCTGGACCAGGCTTGCAGCCTGTCCAGATCCCTTTGTAGTTCTGCCTGGTCCTCGTCCGATTGAATTCTTCTCATCAACTTCACATCATCTGCAAACAGGGACACTTCGGAGTCTATTCCTTCCGTCATGTCGTTCACAAATACCAGAAACAGCACCGGTCCTAGGACTGACCCCTGTGGAACCCCACTCATCACCGGCGCCCACTCTGACATCTCGCCACGGACCATGACTCACTGCTGTCTTCCTGACAGGTATTCCCTGATCCATTGTAGTGCCTTCCCTGTTATCCCTGCCTGGTCCTCCAGCTTCTGCACTAATCTCTTGTGTGGGACTGTGTCAAACGCCTTCTTACAGTCCAAGAATATGCAATCTACCCACCCCTCTCTCTTGTCTTACTGCTGTCACCCTGTCATAGAACTCCAGTAGGTTTGTGACACAGGATTTCCCGTCCCTGAAACCGTGTTGGCCGTCGTTGATAAGCTCATTCCTTTCTAGGTGCTCCACCACTCTTCTCCTGATAATCTTCTCCATGACCTTGCATACTATACCTTGCATACCAATTTTAACAGGACACATGACCATAACACTAGACACAGATCACTCCTCGATGTTCCCCGTGTCCATCTAACACTATGTAAAAACTCAATGCATATAAAAGGCACGAAAATTTGGAATTCATTACCTGTCATTGCCAAAGAAACCCTGCCTGTACCCCAATTCAAAACGATGCTAAAAAACTACCACCTCGCCCAAACCTAAATGCTCAATATCAAACATTCCCAACAAAGTAGAATAATCACTTAAATGTAAAAACCTGTTATGAATAATACATACTAAGCTAACTGTTTCCATAACATTTACATTATAATGACCACGTAAACTGTAACTGCAATGCAATTAATTGTTTTAAATTGTTCTCACTCAATTAGTTGCATTGCTACAATTAATTGATATTCTTCTTTTTCTTTCAACATGTCGGCAGTTTCCCACCAAGGCGGGGTGGCCCAAAAGGAAAAACGAAAGTTTCTCTTTTTACATTTAGTAATATACACAGGAGAAGGGGTTACTAGCCCCTTGTTCCCGGCATTTTAATCGCCTCTTACGACACGCATGGCTTACGGAGGAAGAATTCTGTTCCACTTCCCCATGGAGATAAGAAGAAATAAGAACAAGAACTAGTAAGAAAATAGAAGAAAACCCAGAGGGGTGTGAATATATATATGCTTGTACATGAATGTGTAGTGCGACCTAAGTGTAAACAGAAGCAACAAGACATACCTGAAATCTTGCATGTTTATGAGACAGAAAAAAAGACACCAGCAATCCTACCATCATGTAAAACAAATACAGGCTTTCGTTTTACACTCACTTGGCAGGACGGTAGTACCTCCCTGGGCGGCTGCTGTCTACCAACCTACTACCTAGAAATTAATTGATATGTCCAACTTATATTCAAACTTTATAACTTAGATACACAATTATACTTATTTTATAAATTATCAACCATAACTTTTTACCATGTAGTCTACAATTAAGTAGTCCTAAGAATGCCCGCAATGCACAGCATATTAGGGGCTTTTGGCATGTACAGCTCATCAATACCTATGTATCTTGTCTACCCAACCATGTATCACTGTACCATGTCTCAATAAAGTATTATTATTATTATTATTATTATACATGTCAGTGACACTGGTCTGTAGTTTAATGCTACGTTTCTGTCTCCTTTTTTAAAAATTGGAACTACATTTGCTGTCTTCCATACCTCAGGTAGTTGCCCTGTTTCGATAGACGTGTTGAAGATTGTTGTTAGGGGTACACATAGCTCCTCTTCTCCCTCTCTCAGGACCCATGGAGAAATGTTATCCGGCCCCATCGCCTTTGAGGTATCTAGCTCGCTTAGTAGCCTCTTCACTTCCTCCTCAGTTGTGTGTATTGTGTCCAGCACCTGATGGTGTACCCTACCTCCTCCTTTCTGGAGGCCCTTCTATTTCCTCTGTGAACACCTCTTTGAATCTCATGTTGAGCTCCTCACACACTTCGTGGTCATTTCTTGTGACCTCCCCTCCTTTCCTTCCTCAGCCTGATCACCTGGTCCTTGACTGTTGTTCTCCTCCTGATGTGGCTGTACAACAGATTTGGGTCGGATTTTGCTTTCGCTGCTATGTCATTCTTGTATTGTCTTTGGGCCTCCTTTCTTACCTGTGCATATTCATTTCTGGCTCTACGACTGCTCTCCTTATTCTCCTGGGTCCTTTGCCTTCTATAATTCTTCCATTCCCTGGCAGACTTGGTTTTGGCTTCCCTGCACCTTTGGGTGAACCATGGGCTCATCCTGTCTTTTTCGCTTCTCCTGTTACCCTTGGGTATAAACCTCTCCTCAGCTTCCTTGCAAATTGTTGTCATATATTCCATCATCTCATTTACCGACTTCCTTGCCAGCTCTCTGTCCCACTGAACTCCGTGCAGGAAGTTCTTCATGCCCACATAGTCACCTTTCTTGTAGTTTGGCTTCATTCGTGCAGCCCTTCCTGCTTCCCCCTCCACTTGTAACTCTACTATGTAGTCGAAGCTTAGAACCATATGATCACTGGCCCCAAGGTGGCTTTCATGTGTGATGTCCTCAATATCTGCGCTACTCAGGGTGAATACTAGGTCCAGTCTCGCTGGTTCGTCCTCTCCTCTCTCTCTGGTAGTGTCCCTTACATGTTGGTACATGAGATTTTCCAGTACCACCTCCATCATTTTAGCCCTCCATGTTTCTTGGCCCCCATGTGGTTCTAAGTTCTCCCAATCGATTTCCTTATGGTTGAAGTCACCCATGATCAGTAGCTTCGCCCTGCTCGCATGAGCCCTTCTGGCCAATTCGGCCAGTGTGTCAACCATCGCTCTATTACTCTCATCATACTCTTGCCTTGGCCTCCTGCTGTTCTGTGGTGGGTTATACATCACTGCAATTATCACCTTTGGACCTCTAGACTGAAGTGTTCCTATTATACAATCTCCTGCTTCTCCTCTGTCCCCTCTCTCCAGCTCATCAAAATCCCATCTGTTTTTGATCAGCAGTGCCACTCCTCCACCCTTTCTGTTCCCTCTCTTTCCTCAGGATCTGGTATCCCGTTGAAAAGATGGCATCTGTTATCATCCCTGTGAGCTTTGTTTCAGTGAGGGCTATGATGTCCGGTGATGCCTCCTTGATTCTTTCATGAGTGTGTGTACTCGTAGTTGGAGGGGTCGAGTCACAGCTCCTGGCCCCGCCTCTTCGCTGGCCGCTACTAGGTCACTCCTCCCGCTCCATGAGCTTTATCATACCTCTTCTTAAAGCTATGTATGGATCCTGCCTCCACTACATCACTTCCCACACTATTCCACCTACCGACAACTCTGTGACTGAAGAAATACTTCCTAACATCCCTGTAATTCATCTTCAACTTCCAACTGTGACCCCTTGTTGCTGTGTCCCATCTCTTGAACATCCTCTGTCTGTCCACCTTGTCAATTCCTCTCAGTATTTTGTATGTTGTGTAAGGGGAAGGGGTTGGTTGTGGCCTCTGCCTCTCAACTTGCTGCTTGCCAGATTCACACACTCTCTCCTAGCTGCATGGGCCCTATTGTACCTATTCTTAAAACTGTATGGAGTCTGCCTCCATCACTTCTTCATTAAGGTCATTCCACTTCCCGACCACCCTAAGGTTAAGAAATACTTCCCGACATACCTGTGACTCTTCTGTCAAAAAATTCCAACTCTGCCCCTGAGAACCTGTTTGCTGCCTCAAAAACAGCCTGTTCCTGTGTGCCCTATCAATTCCTCTTGAGTACATATTTTGAATGTTATCATACCTCCCCTGGTCGTTGTTCTCCAGGGTCATTAGATTAAATTTCTCTAGCCTTTCCTCATAGCTTATATCCTTAGATCTGAAAATTGTCTCCTTGCATACTTCTGCACTTTATCCAGTTATATATAATGTGTGTGCAGTTCTGCTCTCTTACCCTCAATTTTTTCAATAATAACTCGACCATACACTTTACCTGGTATATTCAACAGGCTTCTTTCCCTATAATTCTTTCTCTTTTATTCCCTTTTCCTTTATACATAGGAACTATGTATGTTCTCTGCCAGTCCCTAGGTACCTTCTATTTTTCATACATTTATTGAACAAAAGCACCAACCACTTCCATACTATATCTGCAGCCTGGTCACAGACCGGGCTACGGGGGCGTTGACCCCCGGAACACACTCCAGGTAACTTTTCTGTCTTAATTCCACAATCCCAGATGCTTTAACCCCTTTCCTTTTACCCACTATCTCATGCACCTTCCCTACACTCAAATCTGTCTTTCTCAGTCCTCAAAGATGTTATGCTTCCCTGCCCAATGCATGAAATCACTGCCTCCATCTGTTTATCAACATTTAACAGATCCTCAAAATATACCCCCTATCTTCCCAGTACCTTCAACTCCCCTTCTAATAATGCTCCTCTTCTGGTTTTAACTGTCCTCTTGAGTTTCCTTCTCCTAAATGTGGGTTATTTGTGAATTGTGCAAGGTATGAAAATATATTTTTGAAGAATTTAAAAATTTAAAATAATTGTTCAGCTTTTTTAAAGGTGTCCTGAACATAACCCTAGTTTTCCTGTATGTTTTTCAGTCCACATACTGCTATTTCATGTAAAATGCAGGTTTTCAGGAACATAACTCGCTATAATGCAAGATTTTACTTTAGTAAAATTACTGTGTAAATATTATTATATTTATTTTATTAATACATCAGCCGATTCCCACCAAGGCAGGGTCGCCCAAAAAAGAAAAACTTTCATCATTCACTCCATCACTGTCTTGCCAGAGGGGTGCTTTACACTACAGTTATAAAACTGCAACATTAACACCCCTCCTTCAGAGTGCAGACACTGTACTTCCCATCTCCAGGACTCGAGTCCGGCCTGCCGGTTTCCCTGAATGCCTTCATAAATGTTATTTTGCTCACACTCCAACAGCACGTCAAGTATTAAAAACCATTTGTCTCCATTCACTCATATCAAATACGATCACACATGCTTGCTGGAAGTCCAAGCCCCTCGCACACAAAACATCCTTTACCCCCTTCCTCCAACCTTTCCTATTCTGACCCCTACCCCGCCTTCCCTCCACTACAGATTTATACACTCTCGAAGTCATTCTGTCTCGTTCCATGTAAATATAAATATAAATGTAAATATAAATATTATACGTACAAGCTTCGCAGTTGTAAACAAAGGGGTATATTCTTATTCATACCCATTTTAACAGGTATATTTCCTTCTTTCAGGGAGGCTGCGATATCTTATCTAAGATTAACATACATCCTTTTGACATCAGAACTTGCTGCTCGTGTGAGACCTCTTCTTATAAAGATGTATGCTGCTCCACCTACTTCAAGTTTGCAGCATGTTGAAGCTGACCGACAATCATTAGAAGCTGGCACACCAGTGTGGCAACTTTATAAGAAGCTAGAACTTATCCTGAAGTATGTATGTGACCACAATTGCCTTTATTCATTTGAAGGATGTCTTTATTTTTTTTTTTTTAAATACAAGTAGTACATGCTTCTTATGTACACTGATTTGTTGTGCTGGAGTGATCTGCCATATTGGAGTGCTCCATTTTACTGGGATGAATACTAAATTTGGATAATTATTTACAGATAAATACAATTTACAATAAGTGACAAAACTTATAAATTATGTATGGGATTACAGGCAGCATTTGTCAACTCAAGTTCTCTCATTATTCATTTCCTTTATTCTCTGCCACCCTATCATGATGATGTGGTTTGCACAAGTCTAGCAACCCATTTTTCAACCTAAATATCAGGGAGATTCATCCTTAATCCTTTCACTAGCCAGACCCTTGAAATGAATATTGCTTTGTGTCGCATTTTAAAAAAAAACCTCTGAAATGGTAGAGAATCTTTTTCTGAAGGTAATGACACCAGAAATGCAAAATTTGATGAAAAACTTGTGGAATTATGCAGGCACAAAGTTGGGGGTCTGGGCACAATTTACTCATCGGTGATTTTGCAAACATTGTGTCCTATTTTAAACCAATTCCTTTGCTCCATTTGATGGAATTCTTAGCTATTTTACTAGTATGTCTTCCATTCTGTCAGTTGAGCACAAAAACTACCATTCAACTATCAGAACTTTGATATAAAGCAGTGGTTCCCAACTTGGGGTGCACGCACTCCCAGGGGGTGCAAGATGGAATTTCAGGGGTGTGACAGTCTTAATGAAAAGCACAATTCTGTTTATTTTACTAAAATCTTTTCTAATTGCTCAATTTATATTTGCATTTTATGAATTGAATTAAAAGATTATGTTTTTTGAGTTCAATTTGTTCACCCACAGTACTGTACAGTGGAACCTAGAGTTTCTGCCGTTTTGAGTTTCGGTCACTTTTTTTGCCTAAATTTTGTCTCGAGTTTCGAACAGTACCTTGAGTTTTGGCCTCCATACCAGACCTGTCCGCCTGCCTGCGCCCACACAAAGCATCCCAGTATGCGTTGAGTCAGTCTGGCTTTGTTTCTCCTCGAGTGAGCATTACCCTGTGCATTCATCCAAACATTTCACAATAATCCATTGTTTTTTGTGCTTGTTGATTGAGTGTGACTGCTACATAATTAACCATGGGCCCATAATTAACCATGTTTATTTATCTATTTCATAAGTTATTAAAGTACTTATTTATAATTGTTTTGTGTATGTAAAACTATAGTTATTCTTTAAAAAATGTATTTTTTTTTTTTAATATTTTTGGGTGTCTGGAATGGATTAATTGGATTTACATTTTCTTATTGGAAATATTGTTTTGACTTTCGAACAATTTGAGTTTCGGCTGAGCTTCTGGAACGGATTTCGGCTGAAATTCAAGGTTCCACTGTATTTGGCTCATAGGCGTGTGGGGCATAGAAAAGGATGGGAACCCCCCTGCTATAAAGTGCACAGAAGTTAGTAATTTTTCCAGTTTTACATAGTTAAAAAATTGCAATTTAAGAAGCCCAAAATACTGTAGACATTCCAGGTACTAAAACATTTCCTCTGTTCATTAATCACATTCTCAGACCTCTCCTATGTTATACTAGCCTTCCATTTTGAATTCATCATAAAAAAGGTTTAAATTATTTCTTGGATAAAATATAACCAGGAATGGAATAATAATAATCTTTATTTCTACAAGTACATGTACAAGGTATACAGGCCTAGTTGACATTAGTGACATACGTACTACTATATAGCAAGCCCCTTGTTATGCAGAGCATTTCGGGCAAATTAAGTAAATTTTGTCCCCAGGATGCGACCCTCACCAGTCGACTAACATCCAGGTAACTGTTTTACTGATAGGTGAATATGGACAGCGGGTGTCTTAAGGAAACGCATCCTAATGTTTCCACCCCTACTGGGGATTGACTCCCGGACTTCAGTGTGAGAGCTGAGTGCACAAGCAATCGAATCAAACTTATTAAAAATCCATTAAAGAGACAGGGTGGGGGTGTAGGGATGCTTTAAACGTCATCGGGAGAATTTGCGGAAATCGAATAATTCCTCTATAATAATTCGAGCAATTTCTACTACTGAAACCAACTAAAATCATCTCTATTTCAGTAATATGTCTTCCATTTTATAAAGTGATACCAAGAAAAACCATAAATCATTCTAGAAAATGCTTCAGTCATTATTTTAAACCAAACAAGGTCAGAGTTTTGCTTTTTCCATAAGGGACTGCATGGGGTTGGATTTTTATAATACTGTGTGCACTTGCTGCACAGACCCATTCTCTCATATCTAGGTCAAAATTTACTGCACACAAGTTATCTGAGGGAGCTGTGATGGCCACTGAAAGTGTTAAAAATTGCTGTGACTTTTAGTAAGTGACTTACAGCAAATTATGGATACAATGTAGACTGCAGCATAGGACCTCAAATTTGTTTTTATTTACAATACTGTATTGTGATTGATAAATATACAGTGGACCCTCGTTTTTCGTTGAAAATTCTTTCCAGAATGCTGTTTGAGTGCAGTTACCGAACGAATTTGTTCCCATAAGGACAGATGTAAATTAGATTAGTCATTTCAGACCCCCAAAAATACACTTACAAAAGCACTTACGAAAATATACTTACATAATTGTTCGAGTTTGGAGGTGAACGAAAACCGAGGGTCCAATGTATTGATAGTCATGATAGCATCAAATTAATATTGATAGTTGCATATTGTTTAGATATCTGAAAATGGGTAATAAATTCAGCAGAATAATCTTGATATTAGCAATTTTTTATGTAAACAATATTAAATAAAACAGTTCTAGTGCTTTGTAAAGCATATAACTCTACTTGTTCTTTATTTATATCTCTTGACTCGTTTCACAAACCAATCTTGATGCTCTCTTTTGTATTTTTTGAGTTTCACTTGTTAAAATAGGTAAGGGCTTCAAAGTGGTGCTGCATTCATGAATGGTTTGCACTTGCAAATTAAAGAGCATCATAAATGGTTTTTCTAGGTTCCTGAATGCCGTTATACCAACACTCTTGTATGGGTGTTATGTTATTTTCCCTTATTTATCATCAAGGTTCTACATGTACTAGCATAGGGTATCTACTCAAAAGGTCTTAGGGTAAAAGGAGGACATTATTAGGGTAAAGATACTTACTCAGGTTAGCTGCTGCATCTGAAAACTTATTGGTCCTTTTTCATTCCTCTCAAAGGTTATTTAAACCAACATTATAAAAATAGAGCTATATTAAGAAGTATATACATATAATGTACAGGTCTCCACTCCTAAACATATAATCAGCCTTTCCCAAAGCACATGGCTCAGCTGCCACCTTCAACTCTCTCTTTCTCAACATTTCCCAACCCTCCAGTGTCTTGATACACTGAAGATCACAGAATGTCATGGTGACATCGATTTACAACTCTCCCCATTACCTTTTGGGCACTCATTCAGCCCTGAAGTCAAGTTATAATCAGCCAACAACAACTCCAGCTCACTCTAGCAGCCATGTTTTCTCAGGAAGGGCCTTGTGGGAAGCCAGCATCTCTCTAAGCTCCTCCCCCTCAAAAAACATAAACACATCACTTTGCATATCTCCACATGTACTCTCAATATATCTTATGTTATTACAATGAGACATGCAACTATATTTTAATTAGTTAATAAAATGTGTGCATTATTTATATAACCTATTATATTGAGAAAATCAGTCAAATGAGCCCCCAAGCTTCTAAGGCTGGCCAAGCCTTGTAAACTCTCCTGAGCAGTACTGCTGATTAATTCAATATAATTAGGCATTCATGTTATTTAATTACAACAATACATGCTGGGTTCCAATAGCCCCCATAACAAGTCCATAATACCCCATAACACCCCCACCTCCAGACGGAGTCTTATAAAGACGGAGTCTTATAAGACAGAGTCTCACAAAAGCTAGCAGTGTCCCGCAGGATACGGCTAGGGAAAAATAAGGTCTTAGCCTAAAGGTGGTAGTAACTCTACTAGAGGTTTTACATATACCCCAGCACCATAATTACTCTTCACTGTACAGTTATACAACAAGGTGACATACAACATGGCAATCTACAAATCTCATGGCTCCACTGAACCTTCCCAGCATAAACATGCAATTCTGCCCTTACCATACACCATACAAAACCCATGAATGGAACAGTACTAGAACAGAGTGCAGAGGATACTAGAAAACAGTTTAACCACATCCCCATACTGAAGGGTGTAATCATTAACTACTTTAGTGGTTATCAACATAATACATTTTTACAATGCAAGGACTACACACAAAGCCCACTGTGAAAGCCAGCACCGACAGGCCTGTGCCTCCGCTGCGGTAAATCCAGCAGGCAACTGGTACTCCAGGATGGCATCTTCCTGATCAGGAGATGAGAGTAGAGCCAAACCCAGAGCAGTCAGGTATACCCCAGGCAGAAACTTCACAAAAAACATGTCAAGGTGTCTCTTACGTGGTGGCCGAACCAAAAAGTGAGACTCTCCAGTCAACACCCAAAATCCTTAAATGGTCAGGCACATACCCCCATCTTCCGAGGACCTCACTCCATACAGATCCTCCAACCTTATAAGGAGGAACTGCTATAGTACATGGAGGAGATACACGGGACCACTCAGGCAACCGTTGGACCGTTTCGTACTTAGAGCACACCAAGACACAAACAACATACCTCCCTGGACTTCTCATGTCACCGAAGGTTGTCAACTCCGCCTCAACTCACAATTTTTGATACCCTGACTCCCTTCTCTTGTCTGGCTCCAACCATCTCCTTCACAGTTGAATGGCTGGTAGGGAGCACTCAGGCCCGCCAAGAGTTCACCACTGCAAAAACAACAAGGTCAGCACAAGACAAACACTATGTACTAAGCATGCACCATTTATCTACATGAGACATCTAGAAAGTGCATCAGCAACCACATTTTCTGAGCCTTTTATATATTTAACTTCCAAATTGAAAGGTTGCAGGAACAAAGCCCATCTCAAGAGTCTTTGGTTGTGATTTCTCATTCTCTGCAAAAAGAAGGCTGGAGGCAGTGGAGATGTTGTGTCTGAGGGTAATGTGTGGTGTGAATATAATGCAGAGAATCCGTAGTTTGGAGATTAGGAGGTGGTGTGGGATTACCAAAACTATTATCCAGAGAGCTGAGGAGGGGTTGTTCAGATGGTTTGGACATATAGAAAGGATGGAGCAAAATAGAATGACTTCGAGAGTGTATAAATCTGTAGTGGAGGGAAGGCGGGGTAGGGGTCGGCCTAGAAAAGGTTGGAGGGAGGGGGGTAAAGGTGTGTGTGTGAGGGGCTTGGTCTTCCAGCAAGCGTGCACGAGCGTGTTAGATAGGAGCGAATGGAGACAAATGGTTTTTAGGACTTGACGTGCTGTTGAAGTGTAGGCAAGGTAACATTTATGAAAGGTTTCAGGGAAACCAGCTGGCCGGACTTGATTCCTGGAGATGGGAAATACAGTGCCAGCACTCTGAAGGAGGGGTGTTAATGTTGCAGTTTTGTTGCTGTAGTGTAAGCACGCCTCTGGCAAGACAGTGATGGAGTGAATGATGAAAGTTTTTCTTTGTCGGGCCACCCTGCCTTGGTGGGAAACGGCCGATGTGTTAATAAAAAAAAAAAATTCTGTACCATTGATTTTATTGTTTATATGTCCTAGGTAGTAGGTTGGTAGGCAGCAACCACCCAGGGAGGTACTACCGTCCTGCCAAGTGAGTGTAAAATGAAAGCCTGTAATTGTTTTACATGGTAGGATTGCTGGTGTCTTTTTTTCTGTGTCATAAACATGCAAGATTTCAGGTACATCTTGCTACTTCTTCTTACACTTAGGTCACACTACACATGCATGTACAAGCATTGACAGTGGACCCCTGGTTTACGTAATTGATTCGTTCCAGAATGCTGTTCAAGTGCCGTTACCAAACGAATTTGTTCCCATAAGGAATAATGTAAATTAGATTAGTCCTTTTAGACCCCCAAAAATACACTTACAAAAGCACTTACAAAAATACACTTACATAATTGTTCGAGTTTGGAGCAGTACGTAATCCGGAGTACCACTGTACGTATATATACACACCCCTCTGGGTTTTCTTCTATTTTCTTACTAGTTCTTGTTCTTTTTTATTCTTATCTCCATGGGGAAGTGGAACAGAATTCTTCCTCTGTAAGCCATGCATGTCGTAAGAGGAGACTAAAATCCCAGGAGCAAGGGGCTAGTAACCCCTTCTCCTGTATACATTACTAAAGTTAAAAAGAGAAACTTTTGTTTTTCTTTTTGGGCCACCCTACCTTGATGGGATACGGCCGGTTTGTTGAAAGAAGATGTGCTTTGAGAGACAGCTTTAGGGGTATTGGTTATTCCAGGGTATTTTCTTTAGTGGCTTCTGATTTTTTTTAATTATCTCATCAGTCTCCTGTTCACAAATTCCAACTTCATAACTTTACTTTTGTGGTTAAATTTCAGTAACCATTTATTCAACCATTCCTGTAGCCTTCTTTCTTCCTCTTTGGTTTGTATTCTCATTATTTTGGTATCATCACTGGGTCATTTGTGTACTGCAGAACAGTATGGGGCCCAACACTGAGCCTTGTGGAACTCTAATACAGTGGACCCCCAGATTTCGTACTTCTCCAAACTCGAACAATTATGTAAGTGTATTTTTGTAATTGCTTTTGTAAGTGTATTTTTGGAGGTCTAAAAGAACTAATCTAATTTACATTATTCCTTATGGGAACAAATTCGTTCGGTAATGGCACTTGAACAGCATTCTAGAACAAATTAATGATGAAATCTGGGGGTCCACTGTAGTTACTCTTCAAATTTTGCAGAAGGAACCCACAATAGCTGTGCTTTCTCCCTGCCATAAAATGTTTTTCTTACAATAATTTTTTTTATTTATAGTGAACATTTATTGGTGTGAGCACCTGCTATTATTCCAAGCAAAACAGTTACACATCTTGATGGATAGTCATTGTTGAATGCATTACTATTGGCTTTTTGATCTTAGGCAGATTATTTAATTATACTTTTTTTTTTCTCTATTAGGATAGGTGAAAATCTACCCAGTGAAGTACACCTGCAATCAGACATTCAAGGTTTTCATCAGTGGTTCATAGGTGGTGTTGAGAGATGGCAGAAGAAGTTGTTTGCCCGGGCAAGAGATTTGATTTCCAAGGAAGTTGAGATGGACACATTTAAAATAGACTCCCCTGGCATAAGTTCATATGCTTCTGCAACCAGCTCTGATTTTACAATAAGTTCATCTGCTTCTGGGTGTAAATCTAATTTTACAATTGTAAGTTTTAAAGGTTAATTGTTGGTTATTTGAGTTTGTTTTTGTAACTTCATTAATGATAGATTTTTTTTATCTGTTATATACATAGTTGTGTATTGATAGTCGACCTTAAAATGCAAATAATGTAGTCTAAAAATTGAATGCTTAGTTATTGTTGCTCAAAGAATTATGGAAAGGTTACAGGAAAAGAGTTTAAAACTTTATTTTTTTTTTAATCTGATACTACATGCATGTCTTAAAATGACGAGTAAACTTACTAGTTGGGAGAGGAAGTGGGTGGTCAATAATGGCAGTTGTGGTGGATAAAGGAAAGATTGTTTTGCCCTGATTATAATAATAATGAGCAATTCTGTGACCTAAGGACTTTGTCCATCATATCCAAATCTGTCGACCCAGTGGATTATGTTCAGTATTTCCGAAGTTTGCTAAATTGAGGTCTGTTAAACGGAAAGTTCACTGTAAATTTTACTTTATATAGGGGTATGAAAATATGGTTTACATGGATAATTGAAAGACTAATGTACAGTATAAAGATGTTTTATTATTTTCTTGCATTAATTATAGTAATCTAAGTTGTATATATTTTCAGATAAAAAATTCGTGGCATAAATTGGCTTGGCCCTGTGAAGTAGGAGACAGAGTAGCAAAAAGACTCCTCCAGGATCTTTGTGGGTTGGGAGCTCACTACACAAAGCTAGTGATTGCTAAATTAGACTCAAAACTTCGTGAAGAAAATTTGATAAACTCTGTGTTCCTTCCTGCAGAGGTAACTAAAACATAATTCCTTTTCATATATCAGTAGTTTACCAAATTCATCCCAGCAAATGAAATCACATCTATTTGCAGATGACATAACATTTGTCACTTCAAATTCAGATCCTGATGACCTAAACATTGTAAACAATGAAATAAAAAATATGTAAAAAAGGTCCACTTATGACAACTTGTAAGCTCACATGCCCAGCATAGAAAAGATCTGTTATATTTATATGGCAAGTTATTTAATATGAGGAAAAATACATTTCTTCTTGAGTCCTAGAGGTGGGAAGTTCAGTGCCTGCACTTTAAAGGAGGGGTTTGGGATATTTGCTGTTTGGAGTGACATCTAAATTGTCGTATAGTGGACCCCGGGAAATCGAACATTCTTCGTCCCAGAATGCTGTTCAAGTGCTGTTACCGAACGAATTTATTCCCATAAGGAATAATGTAAATTAGATTAGTCCATTTCAGACCCCCAAAAATACACTTACAAAAGAACTTACAATAATACACTTACATAATAGGTTGAGTTGGGAGGCGTTCGATTTCCAGGGGTCCACTTATCTGCACGCCTCTGCAAAGACAGTGATTGTGTAAATTATATCTTTATGTTTATATCTTTGAAGAGTTTCGAGAGTATCTACTCTCTGAGCCCGGCCATGGGCCAGGCTCGTCTGGTGCTTGCCTGTTCAACCAGGCTGTTGCTGCTGGAGGCCCTCTGCCCCACATATCCATCACAGCCTGGTTGATCTGGCACCTGGTGAAGATATTTGTCCAGTTTCCTCTTGAAGGCTTCTACACTGGTTCCAGCCGTGTTTCGGATATCTTCTGGTAAGATGTTGAATAGTCTGGGACCCCGTATGTTAATACAGTGCTCCCGTATTGTCCCCACCGCACCCCTGCTCCTCACTGGGTTTATTTTACACTTTCTCCCATATCTCTCACTCCAGTATGTTGTTATAGCAGTGTGCAGATTTGGGACCAGGCCCTCAAGTACTTTCCATGTATATATTATCATGTATCTCTCTCTCCTCCGCTCCAATGAGTACATGTTCAAGACTTGAAGGCGTTCCCAATAATTTAGATGTTTCAATGGCTCAATGTGAGCCGTAAACGATCTCTGGATTTGTTCCAGCTCTGCTATTTCTCCTGCCCTGAACGGGGCCGTCAGCACTGAGCAGTATTCTAAGTGGGGGAGCACTAGCGATTTGAATAGGGTCACCATCGGCATTATTTCCCTTGTTTTGAAAGTTCTCAATACCCACCCCGTCATCTTCCTGGCTGTTGTGATCTTTGTCTTGTTATGGTCTTTAAACGACAGATCAGCAGACATAATTATTCCCAAGTCCTTTACGTGTTCCTTTCGTTCTATGTGGTGACCCTCTTGCGTTTTGTATATAGTGTTCCTTTTGAGTTCTTCATTTTTTCCATACCTAAGCAGCTGAAACTTATCACCATTGAACGTCATGTTGTTCTCCACTGCCCATTGGAAGACCCTGCTTATGTCCTCCTGTAATTTTTCAGTGTCCTCTACCGTAGTGAGGACACTGAAAGTGTTTCTTTTTTTGATCACTGACTCAGTGGGAGACAGCCAGCATGGTTAAAAAACAAAATACTAATAGGTACAGTTCCCAGGAAGAAGCTCATACACAAATTAAAAAATAGGTACAGTGGTACCCCGGTTTACGATGGTCCCCAAACTCACCCTTTTATGTAAGTTTATTTTTTTAAATGCTTTTGTAAGTGTAATTTTGGGGGTCTAAAAGGACTAGTCTATTTTACAACATTTCTTAAGGAGATAAATTCGTTTGGTAATGGCACTTGAACAGCATTCTGGAATGAAAAAATATCGTAAACCGGGGTACCACTGTAGTTGTTTGATATAATAAGAGAGAGAACTAGTAGCAACGAAGTCACTGCTTACTGGTACATTAAACATCAAGGTGGTTCCATTCAACATGCTCTCTTCCACTTGTTGGTAAGAGGCTCTAGAGTCAAAGAATTGGACCTGTTTTACTCTTTCTTGTATTGAAAATGATTGCCTCCTATTCTTCAGGAGCTGTATAACATCTACTGTATAGGTTTAGTGCTTACCTATCATAATATAATAGTCATGTTATTAGGTAGTAGGTTGGTAGACAGCAACCACCCTGGAAAGTACTACCGTCCTGCCAAGGGAGTGTAAAATGAAAGCCTGTAATTGTTTTAAAAGATGGTAGGATTGCTGGTGTCATTTTTGTCTCATAAACATGAAAGATTTCAGGTACATCTTGCTACTTCTACTTACTTAGGTCACACTACACATGCATGTACAAGCATATATATACACACACCCTTCTGGGTTTTCTTCTATTTTCTTACTAGTTCTTGTTCTTGTTTATTTCCTCTTATTTCCATGGGAAAGTGGAACAGAATTCTTCCTCTGTAAGCCATGCATGTCGTAAGAGGAGACTAAAATCCCAGGAGCAAGGGGCTAGTAACCCCTTCTGTATACATTACTAAAGTTAAAAAGAGAAACTTTTGTTTTTCTATTTTTGGGCCACCCTGCCTTGGTGGGATACGGCCAGGGGGAATGGTTGCATCTCCTGCAGTCTTTTGCTTTCATAAATAAAATACACAACTAGATTAAACTCAACCAATTTCTCTAGTATTGTCTTTTAATAGTATGTATAATCATATATTAATTTGAAATAATACATAACTAGAATAAACTCAATCAATTTCTCTAGCATTAAGTACTTAGTGAATAAGTCTTTAGAATAAGCTGCCCCTAATGCCATGGCATGCCAGTGGCTCTCCTTGCATTACAGTTTTATAATTGTAGGGAAGGCGGGGTAGGGGTCGGCCTAGGAAAGGTTGGAGGGAGGGGGTAAAGGAAGTTTTGTGTGCGAGGGGCTTGGACTTCCAGCAAGCATGTGTGAGCGTATTGGATAGGAGTAAATGGAGACAAATGGTTTTTAATACTTGACATGCTGTTGGAGTGTGAGCAAAGTAACATTTATGAAGGGATTCAGGGAAACCGGCAGGCCGGACTTGAGTCCTGGAGATGGGAAGTACAGTGTCTGCACTCTGAAGGAGGGGTGTTAATGTTGCAGTTTTATAACTGTAGTGTAAAGCACCCCTCTGGCAAGACAGTGATGGAGTGAATGATGATGAAAGTTTTTCTTTTTCAGGCCACCCTGCCTTGGTGGGAATCGGCCGATGTGTTAATAAAAAAATAACTACCAATAACAATGTACACTTGTAACATGCATCGAAATAAAAATATTATTATTATTATTATTATAAAAAATGATTTTTATGTTCAGATTTGGTACTAATCCCTCTAGGATTTTCCAAGTGTATATTATCATGCATCTTTCTCACAGTAATATTCCAGCCTAGAGAGAACAAGTGATTTGAAGAGAATCATCATGGGCTTAGCATCCCTAGTTTTGAAGGTTCTCATTATCCATCCTATCATTTTTCTAGCAGATGTGGTTGATATATTGTGATCTTGGAAAGTGAGATCCTCTGACATTATCACTTCCAGGTCCTTCACAATAGTTTTTTTGCTCTATTTGTGGCTGGAATTTGTTTTATACTGATAGTTGTAATTCTCTCAAGTTTTCCATATCAGAGTACAGTGGTCCCTCGGTTTTCGTGCATCTCCAAACTCGAACATTTATGCAAGTGTATTTTCGTAAGTGCTGTTGCAAGTGTATTTTTGGGTGTCTGAAATAGACTAACCTACGTGACATTATTTCTTAAGGAAGTAAATTCATTCGGTAATGGCACTTGAGCAGCATTCTAGAACGAATTTTCGGCGATAACTGAGGGTAAAGATGTTTTTGTGGCATTTATGGATTTGGAAAAGGCGTATGATAGGGTAGATAGGGGGGCAATGTGGCAGATGTTGCAGGTGTATGGAATAGGAGGAAGGTTACTGAAAGCAGTGAAGAGTTTTTATGAGGATAGTGAGGCTCAGGTTAGAGTGTGTAGGAGGGAAGGGGACTATTTCCCAGTAAAAGTGGGCCTTAGACAAGGATGTGTGATGTCACCGTGGTTGTTCAATATATTTATAGATGGGGTTGTAAGAGAAGTGAATGCGAGGGTCTTGGCAAGAGGTGTTGGGCTAAAAGATAAAGAAGCAAATACAAAGTGGGAGTTGTCACAGTTGCTTTTTGCTGATGACACTGTGCTTTTGGGAGATTCTGAAGAGAAGCTGCAGAGGTTGGTGGATGAATTTGGTAGGGTGTGTAAAAGAAGAAAATTGAAAGTGAATATAGGAAAGAGTAAGGTGATGAGGATAACAAAAGAATAGGTGACGAAAGATTGGATATCAGATTGGAGGGAGAGAGTATGGAGGAGGTGAATGTATTCAGATATTTGGGAGTGGACATGTCGGCGGATGGGTCTATGAAGGATGAGGTGAATCATAGAATTGATGAGGGAAAAGGGTGAGTGGAGCACTTGAGTCTGTGGAGACAAAGAACCTTGTCCATGGAAGTAAAGAGGGGAATGTATGAGAGTATAGTTATACCAACGCTCTTATATGGGTGTGAAGCATGGGTGATGAATGTTGCAACGAGGAGAAGGCTGGAGGCAGTGGAGATGTCATGTCTGAGGTCAATGTGTGGTGTGAATATAATGCAGAGAATTCGGAGTTTGGAAATTAGGAGGAGGTGCGGGATTACCAAAACGATTGTCCAGAGAGCTGAGGAGGGGTTGTTGAGGTGGTTTGGACATGTAGAGAGAATGGAACGAGACAGTGACTTCGAGAGTGTATAAATCTGTAGTGGAGGGAAGGCGGGTAGGGGTCGGCCTAGGAAAGGTTGGAGGGAGGTAAAGGAAGTTTTGTGTGCGAGGGCTTGGACTTCCAGCAAGCATGTGTGAGCGTATTTGATAGGAGTGAATGGAGGCATATGGTTTTAATACTTGACGTGCTGTTGGAGTGTGAGCAAAGTAACATTTATGAAGGATTCAGGAAACCGGCAGGCCGGACTTGAGTTCTGGAGATGGGAAGTACAGTGCCGGCACTCTGAAGGAGGGGTGTTAATGTTGCAGTTTTATAACTGTAGTGTAAAGCACCCTTCTGGCAAGACAGTGATGGAGTGAATGATGATGAAAGTTTTTCTTTTTCGGGCCACCCTGCCTTGGTGGGAATCGGCCGATGTGTTAATAAAAAAAAAAAAAAAAAAAAAATAAACTGAGGGACCACTGTAATTGAAATTTCTCTTCATTGAACTTCATATTGTTTTCTGCAACCCATTTAAAGATTAGGATGATAAAGATGTATAAATTTTAGCTGAGGTGGAGGGTAGGAGGGGTTGGGGTCATCACAGGAATGATTGGAGGGAGGGGGTGAACGAGGCTTTTAGAAAATTTTAGGACTTGAACGTGTAGCAGGCTTATGTAAGAGTGTTAGATAGTGAATGGAGATGAGGAGTTTTTAATGGACATTCTATTTGTGAGCAAGATAACTTTTATGAAAGATTCAGGAAAACTAGTTAGCCAGATTTGAGGATTGAAAGTGGGAAGGGTACTGCCTGCACTATGAAGTTGGGGTGGGGATGTTGAAGCTGGGGGTGTAGTAAATTAATTGTGATGTCATTACACTTCTGGCAAGTGTGTGATTTGAGTGAATAATGGTGAATGTTTAATTTATTTTGGGGTCACCCTTCCTTGGTGAGAGATTGCCATTGAGGTAAAAGGAAGAAAAATGTAAAAGTTGATTCATGAACACATGTTTTTGATGTAAAACCATATTTTTTTTTTTAATATTTCAGATTTGCATTGGGTTGAACAACATTGAGTATGTGCGGCAAGAAGTAGAGGATCTTCAAGAACTGTTTGACCTTTTAGAGGGCGATGATAGAGAACAGTTCTGTATTATTTCAAAGACTATATCTCAGATGGAAGGTGCAGTGCTTCTCTTCATGGACAATGTCCTAAAAAAAGTAAGTACAGTACATAGTGCATGTAGAAGAGGAAAAACTTTATAAAGTTGGGATGTTTGACTATGGATGTACTGCAGATGATAAGAGGAGATGATTGCCAATGTTATGGATGAAAAAGAGGTAATGTCCTGGCTCTAAGTAAAACAAAGCTGAAGGGGGTAGGGGAGTTTCAGTGGGGAGAAATAAATGGGATTAGGTCAGGTGTATCTGAGAGTTAAGGAAGGAGTAACAATTATTTTTAAGGATCAATTATAGCAGGTAAAAAGGTAATATAAATGTATAAATTTAAGAATAACATGGATTAAAACAAAGGTCGGATGCAAAAAGTGGGTTATACTAAAAGTGTTTATGCACCTGGAGAGATGTAGAAATAGATATAGATAGATATATACATGTAGATATGTATATAGATAGATAGATATATAGATATATATATATATATAGATAGATATATAGATATACAGTAGAACCCTGGTTTTTGAGTGGTGCAGAAATTGAGCAAATCGAATTTAGAGCACTTTTCGGCGAAATTCTTCCCCGGATGTCAAGCATTTGCTTGGAAATGGTGTGAGACGCGTCCATTCGCTGGGGACGCTGCTTCCTCATGCGTTTCACACTGTGTGTGTGTGTCTCGTTGAGTTAGGAATACATTGTGCGTTCATCCATTCATCCGTTCATTTTTGTGCTTGTTTATTGATTGTGACTGTGAAATAAGCCACCATGGGGATAAAGAAAGTTCAGAGTGCCAGCCCTTTGGTAAAAAAGGTGAGAAACACGATAGAATTCAAGAAAGAACTTGTAGCAAAATATGAAAGTGGCATACGTGTGGCTGACCTCGCCAGGATGTATGGCAAGTCGACATCAACAATCTGTTCATCCTGGCAAAGAAAGCAGAAATCAAGGAAGCTAACAAAGGAAGGAGTAAATATGCTAACAAAACAGAGATCACAAACAATTGAGGATGTGGAGAAGTTGTTGGTGTGGATCAACGAAAAACAGTTAGCGGGAGATAGTGTTCCGGAGGGGATAATTTGCGAGAAGGCAAGGCAGTTGCATGCGGATCTCATGAATAAAATGCCTGGAACGAGAGCTGCTGTTAGGAAATTTAAGGCCAGCAGAGGCTGGTTTGACAGATTTAAGAAGCATAGTGGCATACACAGTGTTGTAAAGCATGGCGAGGCTGCAAGTTCAGACAAATGTGCGGCTGAAGAATTCATGCACGAATTCAAGGCGTACATAGAGGCTGAAGGATTCATCCCCAACAAGTGTTCAATTGTGATGAAACAGGCCTCTTTTGGAAGAAAATGCCAAAGAGGACCTACATCATGCAGGAAGAAAAGGCACTGGCAGGACACAAGAGTATGAAGGTTAGGCTAACTCTTTTGTTCTGTGGTAACGCTAGTGGGGGATTTCAAAGTGAAGCCTTTACTCGTGTATCACTCTGAAAATCCCCGAGTGTTCAAGAAAAACAGTGTCATGAAGAGTAAATTGTGTGTGATGTGGAAGGCTAACAATAAGGCATGGGTCACGAGGCTAATTTTTGTTGAGTGGGTGAGTGAAGTGTTTAGCCTGAGTGTGAAGAAATACCTCCTGGAAAATAAATTGGCACTTAAGTGCCTCCTGGTAATGGACAATGCTCCTGCTCATCCTCCAGATTTGGAAGACCTATTGTTTGAGTAGTGTAATTTCATCACAGTGAAGTTTTTGCCCCCTAATACCATTCCTCTCATCCAGCCCATGGACCAACAGGTCATTTCAAACTTCAAAAAACTCTACACCAAAGCAATGTTTCAAAGGGGCTTTGAAGTGACGTTGGACACTGAATTGACCCTAAGAGAGTTCTGGAGGAATCACTTCAGTATCCTCAGTTGCATAACCCTTATAGAAAGCCCCATGCTATGCACAGCACTCCATGCAGCAGTAAAACTAAATTATGATTACAATTTTTTTTTCTGTCTCTGTCTCTGTCTCTCTCTCTGTCTCTCTCTCTGTCTCTCTCTCTGTCTCTCTCTCTGTCTCTCTCTCTGTCTCTCTCTCTGTCTCTCTCTCTGTCTCTCTCTGTCTTCTCTCTGTCTCTCTGTCTCTCTTTTGTCTTCTCTCTGTCTCTCTGTCTCTCTCTCTCTGTCTCTCTGTCTTCTCTGTCCTCTCTCTCTCTCTCTGTCTCTCTCTGTCTCTCTGTCTCTCTGTCTCTCTCTGTCTCTCTGTCTCTCTCTGTCTCTCTCTGTCTCTCTCTGTCTCTCTCTGTCTCTCTCTGCTCTCTCTCTGTCTCTCTGTCTCTCTCTGTCTCTCTGCTCTCTCTGTCTCTCTCTGTCTCTCTCTGTCTCTCTCTGTCTCTCTCTGTCTCTCTCTGTCTCTCTCTGTCTCTCTCTGTCTCTCTCTGTCTCTCTCTGTCTCTCTCTGTCTCTCTCTGTTCTCTCTCTGTCTCTCTCTGTCTCTCTCTGTCTCTCTCTCGTCTCTCTCTGTCTCTCTCTGTCTCTCTCTGTCTCTCTCTGTCTCTCTCTTCTCTCTCTCTCTTCTCTCTCTTCTCTCTTCTCTTCTCTCTTCTCTTTCTCTTTCTCTCTTTCTCTTTCTCTCTCTTTTTCTTCTCTTCTTTCTCTTTCTCTCTCTTTCTCTTTCTTTTCTTCTTCTCTTTCTCTTTCTTTCTCTCTCTCAACAAGTCGGCCGTCTCCCACCGAGGCAGGGTGACCCAAAAAGAAAGAAAATCCCCAAAAAGAAAATACTTTCATCATCATTCAACACTTTCACCACACTCATACATAATCAGTCTTTGCAGAGGTGCTCAGATACAACAGCTGAGAAATAGTCCCTCCCAGCTGTCACTATCCCAGACCCCTCCTTTAAAGTGCAGGCATTGTACTTCCCATTTCCAGGACTCAAGTCCAACTAATTCAATTAACTGGTTTCCCTGAATCCCTTCACAAAGTGTTACCCTGCTCACACTCCAACAGATCGTCATGTCCCAAAAACCTCGTCTCCATTCACTCCTATCTAACACGCTCACACATGCTTGCTGGAAGTCCAAGCCTCTCGCCCACAAAACCTCCTTTACCCCTTCCCTCCAACCTTTTCTAGGACGACCCCTACCCCGCCTACCTTCCCCTACAGATTTATACGCTCTCCAAGTCATTCTACTTTGATCCATTCTCTCTAAATGACCAAACCACCTCAACAACCCCTCTTCAGCCCTCTGACAAATACTTTTAGTAACTCCACACCTTCTCCTAATTTCCACATTCCGAATTTTCTGCATAATATTTACACACACATTGCCCTTAGACAGGACATCTCCACTGCCTCCAGCCTCCTCCTCGCTGCAGCATTTGCAACCCATGCTTCACACCCATATAAGAGTGTTGGTACCACTATACTTTCGTACATTTCCTTCTTTGCCTCAATGGATAACGTTTTTGTCTCCACAGATACCTCAATGCACCACTCACCTTTTTTCCTTCATCAATTCTATGGTTAACCTCATCCTTCATAAACCCATCCGCTGACACGTCAACTCCCAAATATCTGAAAACATTTACTTCTTCCATAATCCCTCTCTCCAATGTGATATCCAATTTTTCTTTATTTAAATCGTTTGATACCCTCATCACCTTACTCTTATCTATGTTCACTTTTAACTTTCTACCTTTACACACTCTCCCAAACTCGTCCACTAACCTTTGCAACTTTTCTTTAGAATCCCCCATAAGCACAGTATTATCAGCAAAAAGTAACTGTGTCAACTCCCATTTTGCATTTAATTCTCCATAGTTTAATCCCACCCCTCTCCCCAACACCCTAGCATTTACTTCTTTTACAACCCCATCTATAAATATATTAAACAACCATGGTGACATTACACATCCCTGTCTAAGACCTACTTTTACCTGAGCCTCACTATCCTCACTATCCACTCTATCATATGCCTTTTCTAAATCCATAAATGCAATAAAAACTTCTCTACCTTTATCTAAATACTGTTCACATATATGCTTCACTGTAAACACTTGATCTACACATCCCCTACCCACTCTAAAGCCTCCTTGCTCATCTGCAATCCTACTCTCTGTCTTACCTCTAATTCTTTCAATAATAACCCTGCCATACACTTTACCTGGTATACTCGGTAAACTTATTCCCCTATAATTTTTACACTCTTTTATCCCCCTTCCCTTTATATAAAGGAACTATACATGCTCTCTGCCAATCCCTAGGTACCTTCCCCTCTTTCATACATTTATTAAACAAAAATACCAACCACTCCAGCACTATATCCCCCCCTGCTTTTAACATTTCTGTCATGATCCCGTCAGTTCCAGCTGCTTTACCCCCTTTCATTCTACGTAATGCCTCATGCACCTCCCCCACACTCGCCTGCTCTTCACTCCTAAACGATGTTGTACCTCCCTGGCCAGTACATGAAATTACCGCCTCCCTTTTTTCATCGACATTTAAAAGTTCCTCAAAATATTCCCGCCATCTACCCAATACCTCCAGCTCCCCATCTACTAACTCCCCTACTCTGTTTTTAACTGACAAATCCATTCGTTCCCTAGGCTTTCTTACCAAGTTTATCTCGCTCCAAAATTTTTTCTTGTTTTCAGCAAAATTTCTTGACAGAGCCTCTCCCATTCTTTCATCTGCTCTTCTTTTGCACTCTCTTACCACTCTCTTCACCTTTCTTTTACTCTCCATATACTCTGCTCTTCTATTAACACTTATGTTTTGTAAAAACATCTCATAAGCTACCTTTCTCTTTTATCACACCCTTTACTTCTTCATTCCACCACTCAAGATTGATATTGGAATTTGTCCTGTATATGTAGTATGCACAGTAGTACGAGAGAATTTTTTGTGTATTAAGTAGGTTTAGTACTCTGAAGAGTGGGGGAAGTGTGTTGTATGGCAGGAGACTGGGTGATCATTTGTACCACTGCTTTTTGTTGTGTTGTTATTGGCTTCAGGTAATTTGCTGTGGTGGATCCCCAGTCACAAATAGCATAGGTAAGGTAGGGGTAGATTAAATAGTATAATGTAAGTGCTGTTTGAGGTACATGGTAATGAATCTTGGAGAGGGTGCCAACTGGTTTGGATATTTTTTTCGTAAAGTGTTGAATGTAGGTGTTGAATTTCAAGTTGCAGTCTGGGTACAGACCTAGGAATTTTCATTTGTTTTGTTTAGCAGTGGGAGAACCGTTAATCTTAACGTAGGTGGACATTGTTGCTCTGTTCCCAAACATCATGTAGAAGAGCTTTTCATTGTTAAGTGTGAGTTTATTGGTAGTCAACCAGGTTGATATCTTTAAGAGGTCTTCATTAACATTCTTGAAGGAATTCAAGATTAGGATGGGTGGTAACAACAGTTGTGTTGTTCGCAAAGAGAACAGGTCTAAGTTGCCAAGATACGTTTGGAAGATCGTTGAAATATGAGGAAAAAACGAGGGCCAAGGACACTGTCCTGTGGAATGCCTATGTCAATAGGTCTTGTTGATGAGGTTGTGCCCTTGAGAGAGGCATACTGATGTCTGTTGGTAAGGTAGGACTTTAAATATGAAAATGCATGATCTCTGATACCATAATGCTGAAGTTTAAGGTGCAGAATGCTGTGGTCTACTGTATTGAAAACTTTCCTAAGATCAATAAAGAAGCCTAGTGGATATTCATAATTTTCAAGTGCTGTAGAAAGGAAATCTAGCATTTGTATGATTGCATCATTTGTGTTTTTTATTTGGTCTGAAACCGAACTGGCAGGGGTTGAGAAGTACTTGTGAGGGTAGACGTGGTTACACTTGACAGTGTGATTAGTGGGGTTAAAAACAAATTGCTTAATTTGGGACATTCAGATTACATCATCAGAAATGCAATATGGCAGAGCTTTAATTAAGGTGCAGTGTTTGGGAGTTTGCCTGCATCAGCAGAATGAGCTGTTCTAACAAAGAATCAAAATGTGTGCACTATTATACAAGAGTTTTTTTTTTTTTCTGCCTTGTTGCACCATTTCCTTCTGGCCACTTAATAAAATGTGCAGTCTGTTGAAGGAAAAATAAATTAAGTTTATAATTATTTGCATTATTTCAGCAAATAGTAAAAATTTGTAAAACTTTTCTATATATTATACCTTTTTGGGGGACAAAAAATTACCAAATTTCTCTTAACCCATTAACTGTCCAAACGTATATATACGTTTTTACCGCTAGCGCTCCGAACGTATATATATGTTTTTTTTACATGCTTTCAAATGGGGAAAATCAAGGTCGGAGCGCTACACGTGTAAACGTATACAGTCATCCCTCGGTTTTCGTGTTTAATCCGTTCCTGAGGGATGCACTAAAACTGAAACACACGAAAACTGAAACCATTTTCCCCATAAGAAATAATGGAAATTCAATTAATCCGTTCCAGAAACCCAGAAGTTTGGAAAAAAAAAATTTGGGGGCCTTAAAGATAGATTTACATGCACAAATGAATGAAATGAATGTGGCACTTACCTTTATTGAAGAATGATGTTGCTGGATGGAAGAGAGGAGGGAGAGGAAGGACCTATTTTGAAGAAATCCCTTCCTGGAATTTAAGTACAAGTCCTTATCCGCGGTCACTTCCTCCTGCCTGCTACACTCCCTCCCTGCCTGCTACACTCCCTGCCTGCTACACTCACTCCTCCTGCTACACTCCTCCTCCTGCCTGCTACACTCCTCCTCCTGCCTGCTACACTCCTCCCTCCCTGCCTGCTACATCCTCCCTCCCTGCCTGCTCACACTCCTCCCTGCCTGCTACACTCCTCCTCCTGCCTGCTACACTCACTCCCTCCCTGCCTGCTACACTACTCCCTCCCTGCCTGCTACACTCCCTCTCCTGCCTGCTACACTCCCTCCCTGCCTGCCTACCTCCCTCCCTGCCTGCTACACTCCCTCCCTGCCTGCTACACTCCCTCCCTGCCTGCTACACTCCCTCCCTGCCTGCTACACTCCCTCCCTGCCTGCTACACTCCCTCCCTGCCTGCTACACTCCCTCCCTGCCTGCTACACTCCCTCCCCTGCCTGCTACCTCCCCTGCCTGCTACACTCCCTCCCTGCCTGCTACACTCCCTCCCTGCCTGCTACACTCCCTCCCTGCCTGCTACACTCCCTCCTGCCTGCTACACTCCCTCCCTGCCTGCTACACTCCCTCCCTGCCTGCTACACTCCCTCCCTGCCTGCTACACTCCCTCCCTGCCTGCTACACTCCCTCCCCTGCTACACTCCCTCCCTGCCTGCACACTCCCTCCCTGCCTGCTACACTCCCTCCCTGCCTGCTACACTCCCTCCCTGCCTGCTACACTCCCTCCCTGCCTGCTACACTCCCTCCCTGCCTGCTACACTCCCTCCTGCCTGCTACACTCCCTCCCTGCCTGCTACACTCCTCCCTGCCTGCTACACTCCCTCCCTGCCTGCTACACTCCCTCCCTGCCTGCTACACTCCCTCCCTGCCTGCTACACTCCCTCCCTGCCTGCTACACTCCCTGCCTGCTACACTCCCTCCCTGCCTGCTACACTCCCTCCCTGCCTGCACATCCCTCCCTGCCTCTACACTCCCTGCCTGCTACACTCCTCCCTGCCTGCTACACTCCCTCCCTGCCTGGTACACTCCCTCCCTGCCTGCTACACTCCCTCTGCCTGCCTCACTCCCTCCCTGCCTGCTACACTCCCTCCTGCCTGCTACACTCCCTCCCTGCCTGCTACACTCCCTCCCTGCCTGCTACACTCCCTCCTGCCTGCTACACTCCCCTGCCTGCTACACTCCCTCCTGCCTGCTCACTCCCTCCCTGCCTGCTACACTCCCTCCCTGCCTCTACACTCCCTGCCTGCTACACTCCCTCCTGCCTGCTACACTCCCTCCCTGCCTGCTACACTCCCTCCTGCCTGCTACACTCCCTGCCTGCCTGCTACACTCCCTGCCTGCCTGCTACACTCCCTGCCTGCCTGCTACACTCCCTGCCTGCCTGCTACACTCCCTGCCTGCCTGCTACACTCCCTGCCTGCCTGCTACACTCCCTGCCTGCCTGCTACACTCCCTGCCTGCCTGCTACACTCCCTGCCTGCCTGCTACACTCCCTGCCTGCCTGCTACACTCCCTGCCTGCCTGCTACACTCCCTCCCTGCCTGCTACACTCCCTCCCTGCCTGCTACACTCCCTGCCTGCTACACTCCCTCCCTGCCTGCTACACTCCCTGCCTGCTACACTCCCTCCCTGCCTGCTACACTCCCTGCCTGCATCCCTGCTGCCCTCCTCCTGCATGCCTGCTACACTCCCTGCATGCCTGCTACACCCCCTGCATGCCTGCTACACTCCTGCATGCCTGCTACACTCCCTGCATGCCTGCTACACTCCCTGCATGCCTGCTACACTCCTGCATGCCTGCCCTCCCTGCATGCCTGCTACACTCTTAAACTCCATCGTGTTTCTCACTTTCTTTACCAAAGGACTGGCACTAGGAGCTTTCTTTGGGCCCATGGTAGCTTATTTAGTAGTCACACACAATAATCAAGGCCCAAAAACAATGAATTGTTAATAAATGTTTTGTATAAACACCTGGGGTGATGTTCACTCAAGCGTAAACAATGCTAGACTGCGTGACAAAATGTGCGTGGGTGGTGGCCTATAGCCTTTGTATGTGCGCGGCACTGGTGGACAGGTTCCGGACCAAGCACGAAAACGGAGGGAATCACACGAAAACAGAGGTAAATTTTCCCTGAAAAAACTGCACGAAAACTGAAACACACGAAAACAGAGATACATGAAAACAGAGGGATGACTGTATATACGTTTGGACAGTTAACGGGTTAATCAGTGATAATGCTGTGCCTGTTTTATTACCCATTCAGTTACAGAAAAGACCAATTAAATGTTTAACTTGATTGATCAAATGATACATGCACATACATTTTCCAAAACACCTGTCACTGTTTTTGCCTTGTCCTTGTATGTACATGTTTAAAGTCCCATACCTTTGATATATCTTTGACGAGTTTAAATAGTTTTTCTACTCCTGGAGCTCGGCCTTGGGCCAGGCTCATTTGGTGCTTTCCCGTTTCCTTTTGAAGACTTCTACACTTGTTCTAGCAGTGTTTCTGATATCGTCTGGTGAGATGTTGAATAATTTGGGGCCACAGATGTTGATACACTATTCTTATTGTGTTCATGGCACCCCAACTTTTCACTGGGTTTATTTTGCACTTCCTCTCATATCTCACTTCAGTATGTTATGGCATGCAAAGATTTGGGACAAGGCCTTCCAGTACTTCACAGGTATATATTATCATGTATATCTCTTCTCCACTCTAGTGAGCACATAGCTAGGACTTTCAGGCTTTCCCAGTAATTTAAATGCTTTATTGGTTCTGTGGGCCATAAATAATCTCTGTATCTGTTTTGGCTCTGATATCTCTCCTGTCATGAATGGGGCTGTCAGCACTGAGCAAAATTTTCAATGAGAACAACCCATGTTAACAGTTTATTTCCACACAAATGACAGTGCCTTAGCATTTTACACTTAGGAGAGACAGGGCAATTAGTATTGTTGAAGTAATTGCTTTACTTATTGTTTATTTCCACACAAATGACAGTGCCTTAGCATTTTACACTTAGGAGAGACAGGGCAATTAGTATTGTTGAAGTAATTGCTTTACTTATTGTTTTTAAAATATTTCTTTTTATATTTACAATCTTCTTTGCTTTATTTCAGATAAAACCAGTTTTATTTAAAGCTGTAGTTCATTCCTGTGAAGCTGGTAATGAGGCTCAACTTCTGCAAGAAGTTCTTGATGAAGGACTTTGTGTTCTGCTACAGAGATTAGACAACACAAACTTTCAGCGCTTCTTACAAAAAATTTGGAATCTTCTTATAGTTATTTTCTGTAACAATGTTGAAAGTAATTCTACTGTAAGTATAATATTATTTATATTTAAACAATTATAGTATTAAGAGTTTAATTTGGCTTTATTTATAATGAAACTTTGTTGACATAAAAAAAATCATGAAACAATGCTAGGCATAATTTGTATTGACAGGTACAGGAAATGCTGAGTTGGACTTCAAATATGAAATAGTATTCTAAAATCAAAGAACTATCCAGATTGAGGAGGGAGGTTGTGTTCATATGTGTGTATATATGTATATACATATATAGGAGTCGTCCTCAAAAAGGTTAGAGGGAGGGGGTAAAGGTTGTTTTGTGGGCGAGGGGCTTGGACTTCCAACAAGCGTGCGTGTGTTAGATAGGAGTGAATGGAGACGAATGGTTTTTGGGACCTGACGAGCTGCTGGAGTGTGAGCAGGGTAATATTTTGTGAAGGGAAACTGGTTAGCTGGACTTGAGTCCTGGAAATGGGAAGTAAAGGAGGGGTTTGGGATATTGGCAGTTTTGAGGGACTTCTAAACTGTCGTATCTGAGTGCCTCTGCAAAGACAGTGATTATGTATGAGTGATAGTGAAAGTATTTTTTTCTTTCTTTTTGGGTCACCCTGCCTCGGTGGGAAATGGCCAATGTGTTAAAAAAATTTTTTTATACATACATACATAGAAACATTCATTCATTTCATTTATACATTCATTCATTTATACATACATATACACATACATGCATTCATTAATTTACACATACAAACATTGTTTATTAACACATTGGCCGTTTCCCACCAAAGGCAGGGTGACCCGAAAATGAAGATATACTTTCATCATCATTCACTCCATCACTAGCCAGAGGTGTGCCTACACTAGTTACAAAACTGCAACAAATCAACACCCCTCCTTCAGAGCACAGGCACTGTACTTCCCACCTCCAGGACTCGAGTCCAGCTTCCCTGAATCCCTTCATAAATGTTACTTTGCTCACACTCCAACAGCACCTCAAGTCATAAAAACCATTTGTCTCCACTCGCTTCTATCTAATATGCTCACGCACGCTTGCTTGAAGTCCAAGCCCCTCACACACAAAACCACCTTTACCCCCTTCCTTCCAACCTTTCCTAGGCTGACCCCTACCTCGCCTTCCACTATGGATTTATATGATCTCCAAGTCATTCTATATCGTTCCATCCTCTCTACATGTCCAAACCACCTCAACAACCCTTCCTCAGCCCTCTGGATAATACTTTTAGTAACCCCGCACCTCCTCCTAATTTCCAAACTACGGATTCTCTGCATTATATTCACACCGCACATTGCCCTTGGACACGACATCTTCACTGCCTGGAGCCTTTTTCTTGTTGCAACATTCACCAACGTAAGAGCATTGGTATAATTATACTCTCATACATTTCCCTCTTTACTTCCGTGGATAATGTTCTTTGTCTCCACAGACTCCTCAGTGCACCACTCTCCTTTTTTTTCCCTCATCAGTTCTGTGATTCACCTTGTCTTTCATAGACCCATCTGCTGACAAGTCCATTTCCAAATATCTAAATACATTCACTTCCTCCATACTTACCCTCTCTAATCTGATATCCAATGTTTCATGACCTAATTTTTTTATTCTCATAACCTTACTCTTTCATATATTCACTTTTAATTTCCTTTTACATACCCTACCAAACTCGTCAACCAACCTCAGCAACTTCTCTTCAGAATCTCCCAAAATCACAGTGTTGTCAGCAAAAAGCAACTGTGACAACTCCCACTTTGTGTTAGATTCTGTGTTAGATTCTCTATCTTTTAATACCACACCTCTTGCCAACACCCAAGCATTCAGTTCTCTTACAATCCCATCTATAAATATATTGAACAACCATGGTGACATCATGCATCCCTGTCTAAGGCCTACTTTTACTGGGAAATAATCTCCCCCTCTCTTACATACTCTAGACTGATCCTCACTATTCTCATAAAAACTCTTCACTGCTACATACAAACATTTTTTTTTATTTTAGTAACACATCGGCCGATTCCCACCAAGGCAGGGTGGCCTGAAAAAGAAAAACTTTAATCATCATTCACTCCATCACTGTCTTGCCAGAGGGGTGCTTTACACTACTGTTATAAAACTGCAACATTAACACCCCTCCTTCAGAGTGCAGACACTGTACTTCCCATCTCCAGGACTCAAGTCCGGCCTGCCGGTTTCCCTGAATCCCTTCATAAATGTTACTTTGCTCACATTCCAACAGCACATCAAGTATTAAAAACCATTGTCTCCATTCACTCCTATCAAATACGCTCATGCATGCTTGCTGGAAATCCAATCCCCTCGCACACAAAACCTCTTTTACCCCCTCCAACCTTTCCTAGGCTGACCCCTACCCCACCTTCCCTCCACTACAGATATATACACTCTCGAAGTCATTCTGTTTCTTTCCATTCTCTCTACATGTCCGAACCACCTCAACAACCCCTCCTCAGCCCTCTGGATAATAGTTTTGGTAATCCCGCACTTCCTCCTAATTTTCAAACTCCGAATTCTCTGCATTATATTCACACCACACATTGACCTCAGACATGACATCTCCACTGCCTCCAGCCTTCTCGTTGCAACATTCATCACCCATGCTTCACACCCATATAAGAGTGTTGGTATAACTATACTCTCATACTACATTAATTCATTTACACTTGCATGTAAACATACGTACATTCATTTATACATGCATATAAACATACATTCATTTATACATGCATATAAACATACATTCATTCATTTACACATGCATTTTATCATAATTATTAATTTCTTTATCTTTCACAATTAAATAGAAACGAAATGCTGAGTATTTCAAGGGTGTGTACAGGGTATTGGAGCGCACATGGTACTTTTTTACTCCTACTGATCGTAGAGGACTTGATCCACAACAAGCTTCAACTGCTGGTCAGTAACAAAGAAAATACATGAAATAATTTTTTTGTTTATTAACTCTTTCAGTGGCCATCACATAGAAGAATGTCATTGAGGCCATGGCCCTTCATGTAGCTTTACATCTTGAGATCGGCTCACTCAGATAAGCTGTGAGTGGAAAATTTTGGCCAAAATGAGAGAGAATGGGTCTGTGCTTTGAGTGCAGCATAAAAAATCCTATCCTATGTGGTGCATGATGAGAAAAACAACACTGACAGTGTATATGGTTTAAAATAGTGTATTTGAGGTGTTTTCTTGGATGCCTTTTATGGTTTTATTGGCTAATTCTTAGTATCCTCTGATAGAAGGGAAGACTTACTATTGAAATAGATGATTTTGATTGGTTTGAGGACCGGAAGTACTTTATAATTGAGCTCAAACTAGCAGAAAGATCCAGTTTTTGCCAATTTTCCTAAGGATGGACAAGGCCCCCTTACACCCCTTAGATTTTAATGGGTGTTATTCAATTATTGGGACAATGTAAACTGTGACCATTCATGCATGGTTATATTTTATCCGAGAAAGAGTAAAACTTCTATTTTTGTGTGATTAAGTATTCAAAATGGAAGGCAAGTAAAATATAGGATAGGCCAGAGGCTGTGATTAATAAACAGAATTTTTTTTTTAGTGCCAGGAATATCTACATTGTTTATTTTGGACTTGTGTAAAATTGGCCAAATTGCTGACTTCTGTGCTCTTTAAAGGGTAGTTGAAATAGTTAAATGGGCAGTTTCATGCTCAGTCGATAGAACGGTAGGTATACTAGTGAAATAACCAAGAAATTGGTCGAATGCAGCAGTAGAATTGGCTTAAAATAGGACTCTGTGGGTGAAACCGTTGATACTACATAAATTGCACTGAGACTGCAAACTTTGCGTTTGCATAATTCCCAACCAGAGTAAAAACATTGGGCGTGTTTCCTTACACCTGTTGTCTGTGTTCACCCATCAGTAAAATGGGTACCTGGGTGTTAGTCGACTGGTGTGGGTCGCATCCTGGGACACTGACCTAATTTGCCGAATTGCTCAGCATAACAAAGGGCTTTCTGTATATCATAGTAGTAGTATGTCATTGATGTCAGCTAGGCCTGTATACCACGTACATGTACTTGTAAATAAAGATATTATTATTATTATTACATTTCATACTTTTGGTGTCATTACTTTCAGAAAGATTCTCTACCATTTCAATTTTTTTTTTTTTTTTTTTTTTTGAAAGTGGACACTGAGAGCAATATTAACTTTGAGTGTCTGGACAGTGAAAGGGTTAATGGCTGAAGGATTGAATTTGTTTGGGAAAAAGTACACTGACAGAGTGGGATGACAGTGTAGTGGTTCCATATTCACATGAGCAGTGAAAGGCAGGGCTACTGTCTAATTTGATTTAAGCTATTTAAGAATTGTGATCATAACTTCTTTTTATCATGTACTATAGTTACCTGATGTCATGAATACAGTGACTTGAAAACATGATTTTGTAGGCCATATAGTAATATACAATTTTTTTAATGAAATTTTATATTACTGACAAGTGTGAAGACAGATTTAAAAGTTGCAGTATAAACCTTTTTAAAGACAAGGTTTTGCTGTGTGTGAAACACAACTTGAGTACACTATAGGTCATTATGAAATTAATATTTTTTTAATGGGAGTTAGAATTGAAAAGGCAATAAATGACATGCCCATGCACTCTGCCCCAGGCCCAGACTCATGGAACTCTGTGTTCATCAAGAATTGCAAGAAGCCTCTGTCACGTGCCTTCAGCCTTCTATGGAGAGGGAGCATGGACACAGGGGTCATCCTGCACACACTAAAAACAACAGAGATAGCCCCACTCCACGAAGGTGGTAGTAAAGCAATTGCAAAGAACCACAGACCGATAGCACTAACATCCCATATCATAAAAATCTTTGAGAGGGTTCTAAGAAGCAAGATCGCTAACCACCTAGATACCCATCAACTACACAACCCAGGGCAACACGGGTTTAGAGCAGGTTGCTCCATCCTATCCCAGCTACTGGGCCATTACGATAAGGTCCTGGATGCTGTTGAAGATAAACAAAATAAAGATGTAGTATACACAGACTTTGCAAAAGCTTTCGACAGATGTGACCATGGTGTAATATCACACAAAATGCGTGATAAAGGAATAACAGGAAAAGTTGGTAGATGGATCTATAGCTTCTTGACAAATAGAACACAAAGAGTAATAGTAAACAGAGTAAAGTCCCAGGTGGACATGGTGAAAAGCTCTGTTCCACAAGGCACAGTACTTGCTCCCATTCTATTCCTCATCCTCATTTCTGACATACAGAGATGTAAACCATTTGCGGATGACACCCGGATTGCTATGGCAGTGACCTCCATTGAAGACACCGCAAGACTCCAAGCGGACATCAACCAAATCTTCAAATGAGCCACTCAAAACAATATGAAGTTCAACGAGGAGAAATTTCAACTACTCAGATATGGAAAACTTGAGGAAATTAAAAATGTATCAGGGTATATGACAAATTCTAATCATACAATAGTGAAAAAGAAATGTGAAGGACCTGGGAGTATCTACAATGTATCTACCTCATCTGCTAGGAAAATAGGATGGATAATGAGAACCTTCAAAACTAGGGACACCATACCTTACCTTTTATTACAATATTACAATATTAGTTACGAGAGCTATGGCAAACCCAATTACTCAGCCTGTTATTCTAAGGGATACTGCTCTCATAACTAACACTGCAATACTGTAATAAAATAATAAAGGGTTATTTGTCCGGGGTATTAATAAATACACACACATTTTATAAATATATATTTTCTTTAACTAGTAAAACATTATATATCTGTAGTACAATCTCTGTACATATATAAAAGCAAAAGCATGATATTTGGTACAATAAGGATAAGCGTAATATTTTGTACTAAGGTAACAATAATATCACATTGTTATTTGAACGACTAAACTCAGTGTCATACAAGACACCATCTTACTAGTGTCATACAAGACACCATCTTACTAGTGTCATACAAGACACCATCTTACTAGTGTCATACAAGACACCATCTTACTAGTGTCATACAAGACACCATCTTACTAGTGTCATACAAGACACCATCTTACTAGTGTCATACAAGACACCATCTTACTAGTGTCATACAAGACACCATCTTACTAGTGTCATACAAGACACCATCTTACTAGTGTCATACAAGACACCATCTTACTAGTGTCATACAAGACACCATCTTACTAGTGTCATACAAGACACCATCTTACTAGTGTCATACAAGACACCTCTTACTAGTGTCATACAAGACACCATCTTACTAGTGTCATACAAGACACCTCTTACTAGTGTCATACAAGACACCATCTTACTAGTGTCATACAAGACACCATCTTACTAGTGTCATACAAGACACCATCTTACTAGTGTCATACAAGACACCGTCTTACTAGTGTCATACAAGACACCATCTTACTAGTGTCATACAAGACACCTCTTACTAGTGTCATACAAGACACCATCTTACTAGTGTCATACAAGACACCATCTTACTAGTGTCATACAAGACACCATCTTACTAGTGTCATACAAGACACCATCTTACTAGTGTCATACAAGACACCATCTTACTAGTGTCATACAAGACACCATCTTACTAGTGTCATACAAGACACCATCTTACTAGTGTCATACAAGACACCATCTTACTAGTGTCATACAAGACACCATCTTACTAGTGTCATACAAGACACCATCTTACTAGTGTCATACAAGACACCATCTTACTAGTGTCATACAAGACACCATCTTACTAGTGTCATACAAGACACCATCTTACTAGTGTCATACAAGACACCATCTTACTAGTGTCATACAAGACACCATCTTACTAGTGTCATACAAGACACCATCTTACTAGTGTCATACAAGACACCATCTTACTAGTGTCATACAAGACACCATCTTACTAGTGTCATACAAGACACCATCTTACTAGTGTCATACAAGACACCATCTTACTAGTGTCATACAAGACACCATCTTACTAGTGTCATACAAGACACCATCTTACTAGTGTCATACAAGACACCATCTTACTAGTGTCATACAAGACACCATCTTACTAGTGTCATACAAGACACCATCTTACTAGTGTCATACAAGACACACTTACCAGTGTCACAATTACTGTCACACAAGACAAGCCCCAATGTCTCACACTTTGTGTAATCCTGTGTCAAGGACACCCTTCCTGCTGTAACACACATTCGCTTCTGTGTCAACGACACCGTGTTCTCTGTGTTCTCATAACACTCAATCGCTTCTGGGTCTACACCCTTAACTGTGTCCACTCCGTCTCTTTGTCCTTTTCTCTGTGTAACAGCGGTCCGTCGTGCCCTTTCCGCTGGTTCACTCTCCATGCCAAACAAGTTGCATGTCTCACGTGACATGTACAAGCCATAGTCACTGCATGGGTCACCGTGTGGCCACCAAAGCCAGCAAACTGAGTCCAGTATGGTAGCTGGGGTACAGAAAGGCAATCTCCACAGCTTGACATAAACCATACTGCAAATAACTGAGTAGTAAGGCAGACTGATACCACGTTACTCAGCCAAGTCGTTGATCATACTGCCTCTTGTCAGGTTCCCCTCCCTGACATAAACTATGGTGACGTCACACTTGGCGCTGCAGCCCAGTAATACTGGACGTGCAGTACCCAAATGGTCCGTCAACCATTTGACCCAATTATCTTGTTCAGGGATCGCAACACCTTTGATATACCTTTGAAGAGTTTCGAGAGTTTATCTACTCTCTGAGCCCGGCCATGGGCCAGGCTCGTCTGGTGCTTGCCTGGTCAACCAGGCTGTTGCTGCTGGAGGCCCGCTGCCCCACATATCCGTCACAGCCTGGTTGATCTGGCACCCGATGAAGATACTTGTCCAGTTTCCTCTTGAAGGCTTCTACACTGGTTCCAGCCGTATTTCGGATATCTTCTGGTAAGATGTTGAATAGTCTGGGACCCCAGATGTTAATACAGTGCTCCCGTATTGTCCCCACCGCACCCCTGCTCCTCACTGGGTTTATTTTACACTTTCTCCCATATCTCTCACTCCAGTATGTTGTTATGGCAGTGTGCAGATTTGGGACCAGGCCCTCAAGTACTTTCCAAGTATATATTATCATGTATCTCTCTCTCTCCTCCGCTCCAATGAGTACATGTTCGAGACTTGAAGGCGTTCCCAATAATTTAGATGTTTCAATGGCTCAATGTGAGCCGTAAACGATCTCTGAATTTGTTCCAGCTCTGATATTTCTCCTGCCCTGAACGGGGCCGTCAGCACAGAGCAGTATTCTAAGTGAGGGAGCACTAGCGATTTGAAGAGTGTCACCATCGGCATTATTTCCCTTGTTTTGAAAGTTCTCAATACCCACCCCGTCATCTTCCTGGCTGTTGTGATCTTTGTCTTGTTATGGACTTTAAAAGACGGATCAGCAGACATAATTATTCCCAAGTCCATTACGTGTTCCTTTCGTTCTATGTGGTGACCCTCTTGCGTTTTGTATATAGTGTTCCTTTTGAGTTCTTCATTTTTTCCATACCTAAGCAGCTGAAACTTATCACCATTGAACGTCATGTTGTTCTCCACTGCCCACTGGAAGACCCTGCTTATGTCCTCCTGTAATTTTTCAGTGTCTTCTACCGTAGTGACTTTCATGCTTATTTTAGTGTCATTTGCAAATGATGATACAAAAGTGTGCTGGGTGTTTTTATCTATGTCTGCTATGAGGATGAGAAACAGCAGAGGTGCCAGGACAGTGCCTTGGGGCACTGAGCTTTTGACCTTGCTGATGCTGGATCTTGCCCTGTTCACTACTATTTTTTGTGTTCTGTGTGTTAGGAACTCAAATATCCATCTGCCTACCTTCCCAGTAATGCCTATGGCCCTCATTTTGTGCGCTATCACTTCATGATCGCATTTGTCAAACGCCTTTGCAAAATCTGTGTAAATCACATCTGCGTTTTGGTCGTCCTCCAATGCCTCCATAATTCTGTCATAATGGTTCAGCAGCTGTGACAGGCATGATCATCCCGCTCTGAAGCCATGCTGGTTTGGGTTATGTTGGTTGTGCTGGTCCATGAACTTTGTAATCTGCCGTCTCATCACTCTTTCAAAGATTTTTATAATGCGAGAAGTGAGGGCTACTGGTCTGTAATTTTTAGCTAGTACTCTACTACCTCCCTTATGCAAAGGAGCTATGGCTGCACTCTTTAAGGCCTCCGGTATTTCACCTAGATCTAAGCTCTTTCTCCACAGAATACTAAGGGCTCTTGCTAATCGTACTTTGCACTGCTTTATAAATAAAGCATTCCATGAATCTGGTCCAGGTGCTGAGTGATGTTGTCCATTTCTTTTTCGAAATCTATGGGATTTGTACTAATGTCGGTTAGGTGGTCTGCGCGGCCTTCTGCTGGAGTGAAAAATATTTCTGCATTTTCTACCTTGCTGTCATTTAGTGGGTTGCTGAACACTGACTCATACTGTTCTTTTATGATTTCACTCATTTCCTGTTCGTCAGTATACGAATCTCCTCTCAATAATGGTCCAATTCTACAGGTAGTTCTTAGCTTGGATTTTGCTTAGGAATAGAAATATTTTGGGTTTCTTGCAATATCCTGTATGGCTCTTTGTTCCCTTTGTACTTCTTCTGTCAGGTATGACATCTTAAGTTTTTGCTCTAATTCAGTGATCTCTCGGTTAAGGCTATCTCTCCTCTGTTGCAACATATTTGTGTTTTTCAGCAATTCAGTAACCCGTTTTCTTCTCCTGTACCATCTCCTACGCTCTCTCTCTATATCTGATCTTCTGGGTTTCCTCAATGGTACGTGCTTCATACATACCTTGTATGCTTCTGTATTCAGCTTCTCTAGGCACTGGTGGGGATTTAGGGTGCTCATGTCTGATTCCCATGATATGTCTGATAGCTCTTGGTTTATTCTTTCCCAGTCAATTCTATGGTTATTAAAATTAATTAAGATGGGAAAAGCAAAACTAACCATATAGTTTCCATATAGATTCTCTTCAAATCGCTTGTTCTCTCTAGTCTGGAATACTGCTGTACACTAACGGCCCCCTTCAAGGCTGGAGACATTGCAGACCTGGAGAGCATACAAAGAACTTTCACGGCACACACAAGTATGATAAGGCACCTAAATTACTGGGAACAGTTGAAGGTCCTTGATCTGTATTCCCTGGAATGTGGTCACTATCTAGGTTAGCTCTGAAATTAATATTGCTGTCAGTATCCACTTTAAAAAAAAAATTCTTCTGAAAGGGTAGATAATTTTTTTTCTAGAGGTAATGACACCAAAAGTACGAAATTTTATGGGAAAACTCGTGGAATAGTGCAAGCGTAAAGTTAGTGGTTAGCATCAGCGATTTTGCCAACTTTGAGTCCTTTTTTAGCTAATTCCATTGCCCCATTCGACTAAATTTCTAGCTATTTCACTAGTATGCCTTCTGTTCTATCAATTGAGCACAAGAAACTGCCCATTCAACTTCTGTGCAATTTATAGGGTAGTTGAAATATTTCAACTACCCTATAAATTGCACAGAAGTTAGTAATTTGGCCAGCTTTACACAAAATTTAAAAAAATACCAATTTAAAAACAGTTCAAAATAAACAATGTAGACATTCCTGGCACTAAAACACTTCCTCTGTTCATTACTCATTCCCCGGCCCCTCCTATATTACACTTGCCCTCCATTTTGAATTATTAATCACACAGAAATTGAAGATTTTCTCTCAGCTAATAAAATATAACTAGGAATGATTAGTCATGGTTTACATTGTCCCAGTAATTGAGTCAGACCTATTAAAAGCCCATTGAATAGACTGAGGGGTGTAGGGGGGCCTTACCTGTCCTCGGAAAATCAGCAAAAATTGAAATTCAAGCTACAGTGGAACCTCAGTACTCGAACTTAATTTGTTCCAGAAGGCTGTTCAAGTGCCGATCTGTTAGAGAGTACTGAACAAATTTTTCCCAATTAATTTTCTTTTTGGTTGGCTGTTATCACTAATCTTCATAGGCCCCATAGTGACTTGTTTATACAAATAGTATAAAAAAAAACAAAAAAATGTGAAGAAACACAAAATAGTTTACAGCAAAGTTCTGACAGGTCGTGTTTGGTCAAGTGCTGAGCAAATGGTCGACTACCGAGCAATTTTTTTTTTTTTTTACCGAACAAAGCGTTCAAATACTGAATTGTTCGAGTAGGGAGTTCGAGTACAGAGATTCCACTGTACTTCCATCCTGAAACCAACCAAAATCATCTCTTATTTCAATAGCATGTCTTCTATCAATTGATACCAAGAAATAGCCAATAAAACAATAAAAACGATCTGTGGAAAAAACTCAAATTTGGTAATTGAACAATATATGTATGTACTATATAGTTAGTTTTGCTTTTCCCATCTTGCACTGCCTACAGCAGGATTTTTTTTATACTGTGCACACTTGCTGCACAGACCCATTCTTTCATATCTTGGCCAAAATTTACTGCTTGTAGCTTATCTGAGTGAGCTGAACTCATGTACAACTATATAGATTTTATTTCTTTGCAATTTTTACAATGTGTGATTACAATTTTGATTTAAGTACAAATAAAGCCACTATCAGGCCTCAGTGACGTGTAGTTCTAAGTGATGGCCACTGAAAGAGTTAAGCCAGATGGGGGGAGAATCAACTGAATAGGAATTACATATGGGTCTGTATATATGTATCCTAACATAGAATAGGAATCATGGGTGACAGGGGTGGGGACACAGCCAGCTGCACACCCAACCTAGATAAGGGCTATTTCAAGGGGTAAAATATGTTAGGTGCTTACAAGCTCTAAGGTTGCCTGTCTCCTTGATGTTTTTACATAGAATAGCTCTGGAAGATGACTTTTAAAGGTGCATAGATGATTAAGGCCAATTATTCTAATTTATTAACTTTAGTAACAATTTTCTAATATTCCTTCTTGGTTGATTATTAATTTCCTTAATCATATTAAAATGTTATTTTGCAAAATACTCTTATCACTTAAGATAACAAAACAAAGATTTTTTATTTGATGTTAAGATATGTATTTATTGTTGTTCTGCAGAGTACCAGTCACTTCAGAAAAAATTGTGTAATTTGAAGATGGCAACAGAATTCCTCATAGCAAAATATTACAGGGAGAGATTTGAAGAGCTGAAAAGGGCCCACCAATCATGCACAGCTGAACTTATTGTGCAGGTAAGTGTAGGAAGAGAGTGGTACTGGTTAAGCAAAAATGATAATACTTTATGCTATTTAATCCTTTGTGTCGGTTCCGTTATATCACGGCTTTGAAGCCAGTGTCGGTCCTGTAATATGACGCCATGAGCTCAACTCACTCGGTTATGGTGTGAGCAGTAAATTTGGGCCTAGATATGAAAGAATGGATCTATGCGGTAAGTGTGCACCGTATAAAAAAATCCTTCAGTACGCAGTGTGCATAATGAAAAAAATAACTGTGACCATGTTTTTGGTTTAAAACAGTGACTTGGCGGTGTATTTTCGTATGGCTTTTATGGTTGCATTCTAGTTTTCTTTGTCTCATTTGATAGAATGGAAGATACATTACAGAAATAGAGATGATTTTGATTGGTTTCGGGACTGAAAGTGGCTAGAAATTGAGCTCAAAGTAGCGGAAATGTTCGATTTTTTGCCGATGTTCAAGAGTAAACAAATCATATCACATGTCCAATACGCATCAACTGGTGGGCCTAATATGCGTTCATGAAAGCGCTGTTATTATTTATACAATTATTACAATAATGCAGTAGTCTACATAACAGTAAATCTTCTATTTTTTTGTATGAATAAAAATTCGAAATGGAAAGCAAGCCTAGGGGCCTAGAGATGTGACTGATGAACAGAGAAAATGTTATTTTAGTGCCATGAATGTCTGCATTGTTTATTCTGGACCCTATGTTGAAATTGGCCTTTATTGAATTTTGTGTGAAATTGGCCAAATTACGAATTTCTGATCACTTTATTAGGTAGTTGAAGTAGGTAAACTCGTAGCGAAATAGCTATGAGTTTGGTTGACTGGAACAACGGAATTGGCCCAAAATAAGGCTCTGGAAAAAGATTCTCCATCATTTCATAAGAATTTTTTTTTTTTAAATTCTTTGACCCCTGAGAGCAAGTTTGCGAGCAGGGGTAGTGATAATGAAAGTATTAATATTGATTAATAATTTTAGGAACTGCAATTTTACATTGTAATGTACTTGACTAATCTCTTGCTTGATCTTCTCAGGCTTTTTTCATGAGGACTGGTAAACTCATTGTTGAGGTTGTCATGGCCAAAAATATAATTGTGCCTACTGGGAGTCTTCCTGATACATTTGTACAGCTTAAGCTAGTGCCGAGCGACTGGTTCCCAAATGTTGTTGTCTCCAAGACTAAGCCGAAGAAGAGTGATGCTCCAGTATTTAGTGAGAAGTTTGAATTGTATGTTCTGAGTTTTATTGATATAATGAAGTGGTTTGCCTATTGATGTTACAGATAAAACTCACTAGTATTTTATTAAGAAATTTATGGAGAAATATCAATTCATCTCTTGTGTATCACATATTCATGACACTGTAGTTGCAACATACAGAACTACTACTGGGAAAACTGGCTGTGATTGTTTTATACATCAGCCACTTATTAACAAGTCGGGGTTATCCAAAGATGGAAATGCATTCACTATCACTTATTCACTAGTTAACATGTTTCCTTATTTGTTTTGTCTTGCATATTATAGGAAATATTATTTATTTTTTTAACACAGCGGTTGTCTTTCACTGAGATAGGGTGGCCGCCTCCTCATTGCAACATTTAAAACCCATGCTTCACACCCATACAAGAGTGTTGGTTCCACTATACTCTGATACATTTTCCTTTTTGCTTCCATACATAATGGATGGGTTTATGAAGGATGCAGTAAACCATAGAATTGATGAAGAAAAAATGGTGGTGGTGCATTGAGGTACCTGTGGAGACAATGTTATCCATGGAGGAAAAGAAGGGAATGTATGAGAATAGTGGTATCAACACACTTACATGGGTGTGAAGCATGGGTTGTAAATACTGCAGCAAGGAGGAGGCTGGAGGCAGTAGAGATGTCAGTCATGTCTAAGGGCAATGTGTGGTGTAAATATTATGCAGAGAATTCGTAGTGTGGAAGCTAGGAGAAGGTGTGGAGTTACTAAAAGTATTATTCAGAGGGCTGAGGAGGGGTTGTTGAGATGGTTTGGTCATTTAGAGAGGATGGAGCAAAATAAGATGACCTGGAGGATGAATAAATCTGTAGTGGAGGGGAGGAGGGGTAGGGATCCAAGGAAAGGATGGAGGGAGGGGGGTAAAAGAGGTTTTGTTTGGAAGGGGCTTGGTCATACAGCAGGCATGTGTGAGCATTTTAGATAGGAATGAATAAAGACGAATGATTTTTGGGACTTGACAAGCTGTTGGAATGTGAGGAAGGTAATATTTTGTGAATGGATTCAGGAAGACTGGTTAGCCGGACTTGAGTCCTGGAGGTGGGAAGTATTATGCCTCCACTTCAAAGGAGGGGTTTGGGATATTTGCTGTTTGGAGTGACATCTGAACTGTCGTGTACTATGCCTGCACTTTAACCCCTTAACTGTGAAAATGTAGATCTATGTTCTTTCCACTTAGCGCTCCAAACGTAGATAGACGTTTTATTTTTCCTGCCTCCAAATTTGGCATGACTGGCTTGAGATGCCTGGTCAGTATAGAATGGATCTTAACACTTGGTGTGCACAGTATTAAAAAAATCTGGGACCACTTAGTACCTTGTGGGAGCACCAGTTCAATCGAGTGCTAGCCAGAGCAAACAGCATGGCAAACACCAGGGATTCACTGATGTCATATCGTATTAACACTCCCCTTTTAAGAAGAAAGTGATGTTGACCCTGAGTTTAGTGGCTTTGAGATGGATGTGGCCATAAGTGGTAGAGGAAATGTCAAAAACCTTGATAATTACCCATGTGCAACATTTGTGCAACATCCTTTCAATTTTGATACCACTGGTAGTGTCATCCTGCCAGAATGTCCTATAACCTATGTCTTGAGTAAAGAGAAACAATTCTGGAACATGTGTAATACGTGTTCGGCTGGGTGGCTGATTGACTTTGGTTGTCTCTATCTCCGTCTGTCTGTATCTATGTATCTGTCTGTCTGTGTCTCACAGGTACACATACAGTTATTATACATAGTGTAAATTACCTAGGATTACCCAAAAAAATCCAGACAAAGTGCTATACTGTGCTTGTAGATATAAGGCATAATAAGCATGACTAGCAAGCAATACGCATTTTCACTTGTTCAGGAATCAGACGTGATGACTGCATCGTGCGTAATACCAGTTTTTTCATAAGCGGCTCTGAGACAGGGAGACAGAGATACAGGGAGACAGAGATACAGGGAGACAAAGAGATACAGGGAGACAGAGAGATACAGGAGACAGGGAGAGACAGGAGACAGGAGATACAGGGAGACAGAGGAGACAGGAGATACAGGGCGAGAATCAGGGAGACAGATACAGGGAGACAGAGAGATACAGGGAGACAGAGAGATACAGGGAGACAGAGAGATACAGGGAGACAGAGAGATACAGGGAGACAGAGAGATACAGGGAGACAGAGAGATACAGGGAGACAGAGAGATACAGGGAGACAGAGAGATACAGGGAGACAGAGGGAGACAGAGAGATACAGGGAGACAGAGAGATACAGGGAGACAGAGAGATACAGGGAGACAGAGAGATACAGGGAGACAGAGAGATACAGGGAGACGAGAGATACAGGGAGACGAGAGAATACAGGGAGACGGAGAGATACAGGGAGACGGAGAGATACAGGGAGACGGAGAGATACAGGGAGACGGAGAGATACAGGGAGACGGAGAGATACAGGGAGACGGAGAGATACAGGGAGACGGAGAGATACAGGGAGACGGAGAGATACAGGGAGACGGAGAGATACAGGGAGACGGAGAGATACAGGGAGACGGAGAGATACAGGGAGACGGAGAGATACAGGGAGACGGAGAGATACAGGGAGACGAGAGATACAGGAGACGAGAGATACAGGGAGACAGGAGAGATACAGGGAGACAGGAGAGACACAGGGAGACAGAGAGATACAGGAGACAGAGAGACACAGGAGAGACAGAACACAGAGAGACAGAGACAGAGACAAGACAGACACGAGACAGAGAACAGACAGAGACACAGAGAGACAGAGACACAGACAGAGACACAGACAGAGAAAAGAGAACACAGACAGAGACACAGACAAGACACAGACAGAGACACAGACAGAGACACAGACAGAGACAGAGACAGAGACAAGACAGAGACACGAGACAGAGACAGAGACACAGACAGAGACAGAGACAGAGACACAGACAGAGACACAGACAGAGACACAGACAGAGACACAGACAGAGACACAGACAGAGACACAGACAGAGACACAGACAGAGACACAGACAGAGACACAGACAGAGACACAGACAGAGACACAGACACACAGACACGATATAGTGGAGGCGGGAACCATACATAGTTTTAAGACAAGGTACGATAGAGCTCACGGAGCAGAGAGAGCAGAGACCCAGTAGCGGACAGTGCAGAGGCGGGGCCAGGAGCTGAGTCTCGACCCCTGCAACCACAATTAGGTGAGTACACACACACAGAGACACACACAGAGACACACACAGAGACACACACAGAGACACACACAGAGACACACACAGAGACACACACAGAGACACACACAGAACACACACAGAGACACACACAGCACAGACACACACAGAGACACACACAGAGACACACACAGAGACACACAGAGACACACACAGAGACACACACAGAACACACACAGAGACACACACAGAGACACACACAGAGACACACACAGAGACACACAGACAAAGAGACACACACAGAGACACACAGGACACACAGAGACACACACAGAGACACACACAGAGACACACACAGAGACACACACAGAGACACACACAGAGACACACACAGAGACACACACAGAGACACACACAGAGACACACACAGAGACACACACAGAGACACACACAGAGACACACACAGAGACACACACAGAGACACACACAGAGACACACACAGAGACACACACAGAGACACACACAGAGACACACACAGAGACACACAGACATGTACATGAATGTTATACAATACCAACAAGATGAAGAATAGACACGTACAACATCTGGGTATCTTTATTGTAGACGTCTACAATAAAGATATCCAGATGTTATTCATGTGTGTATTCTTCATCTTGTTGGTATTGTATAGCATTCATGTACAACTTGTCAGACATTCCAACATCATGGAATCTTGGTGCAGAGGAGATCTACACAATCTTCTTTGCTGCTGCTGCTGTTGTTGTTGTTACTGCTATTGTTACTGCTACTGCTGTTTCCACTACTACCACTAACCCATACCTTGGGTATGACCTACTTCACTGGGGAATCCCGCCTACCAGTGACTATGCCCTCGTCAGAGAGAGAGAGAGAGAGACACACACACACACACACACACACATACACTGCATTTTCTTGGACTGCAGGAAGGCCTTTGACACAGTTCCTCACATGAGATTAGTAAAGAAGATGGAAGACCAAGCGTGTATAACAGGAAGGGCACTGGAATGGATCAGGGAATACCTCACAGGGAGACAACAATGGGTCATGGTGCGTGATGAGGTATCACAGTGGGCGCCTGTGACGAGCGGTGTACTGCAGGGGTCAGTCCTAGGACCAGTGCTATTCTTGCTATATGTGAATGACATGACGGACGGGATAGACTCAGAAGTGTCTCTTTTCGCAGATGATGTGAAATTAATGAGGAGAATCACATCGGATGAAGACCAAGCAGGACTTCAAAGAGACCTGGACAAGCTTGACATCTGGTCTAGCAACTGGCTTCTCGAATTTAACCCCACCAAATGCAAAGTCATGAAGATCGGAGAAGGGCAAAGAAGACCGCTGACAGAGTACAGGCTAGGTGGACAAAGGCTACAAACCTCATCAAAGGAGAAAGACCTTGGGGTGAGTATAACACCAAGCACGTCTCCAGAAACACACATCAACCAGATAACCGCGGCAGCATATGGGCGACTGGCAAACCTAAGATTAGCGTTCCGTTACCTTAACAAGGAATCGTTCAAGACACTGTACACCGTGTACGTCAGGCCCATACTAGAGTATGCAGCACCAGTCTGGAACCCACACCTGGTCAAGCCGTCAAGAAATTAGAGAAAGTGCAAAGGTTTGCGACAAGGCTAGTTCCACAACTCAGGGGACTGCCCTATGAAGAAAGGTTGAGGGAAATAGGACTAACAACACTGGAGGACAGAAGGGTTAGAGGAGACATGATAACGACATACAAAATACTGCGGGGAATCGACAAGGTAGATAGTGACAGGATGTTCCAGAGAGGAAACACAGAAACAAGGGGAGACAACTGGAAGCTGATGACTCGGATGAGTCAGAGGGATGTTAGGAAGCAATTCTTCAGCCATAGAGTAGTTATGAAGTGGAATAGTTTAGCGAACGATATAGTGGAGGCGGGAACCATACATAGTTTTAAGACAAGGTATGATAAAGCTCATGGAGCAGGAAGAGCAGAGACCCAGTAGCGGACAGTGCAGAGGCGGGGCCAGGAGCTGAGTCTCGACCCCTGCAACCACAATTAGGTGAGTACAATTAGGTGAGTGCACACACACACACAACCCCTGCAACCACAACTAGGTGAGTACACACACACACAGGCAACAGAAATAATGGGAAGGCCAGAACGAGTCTGTGTGTGTGTCCTCGAAACTGGGGCAACTATCTGAGGTATGGAAGACAGCAAATGTAGTTCCCATTTTTAAGAAAGGAAACAGAAACAAGGCACTACACTATAGACCAGTGTCACTGATATGTATAGTATGCAAAGTCACGGAGAAGATTATCAGGAGGAGAGTGGTAGATCACCTGGAACGGAACAAGATTATAAATGACGACCAGCACGGATTCAGGGAAGATAAATCCTGTGTCACAAACCTCAAGTTTTATGACAAGGTATCAGAGGTAAGACACAAGAGAGAATGGTGGGTTGACTGCATTTTCTTGGACTGCAAGAAGGCCTTCGATACAGTTCCTCACAAGAGATTAGTGCAGAAGCTAGAGGATCAGGCACATATAACAGGAAGGGCACTGCAATGGATCAGAGAATACCTGACAGGGAGGCAACAATGAGTCATGGTACGTGATGAGGTATCACAGTGGGCGCCTGTGACGAGTGGGGTCCCACAAGGGTCAGTCCTAGGACCAGTGCTATTTTTGGTATATGTGAATGACATGATGGAAGGAATAGACTCAGAAGTGTCCCTGTTTGCAGATGTGAAGTTATTGAGGAGAATTAAATCAGATGAGGATCAGACAGGACTACAGAGACATCTGGACTGGCTGGACATGTGGTCCAGCAACTGGCTTCTCGAGTTTAACCCTGCCAAATGCAAAGTCATGAAGATTGGGGAAGGGCAAAGAAGACCGCAGACAGAGTATGGGCTAGGTGGCCAAAGACTGCAAACCTCACTCAAGGAGAAAGATCTTGGGGTGAGTATAACACCGAGCATGTCTCCGGAAGTACACATCAACCAGATAACTGGTGCAGCATATGGGCGCCTGGCAAACCTGAGAATAGCATTCCGATACATTAGTAAGGAATCGTTCAAGACACTGTGTACGTCAGGCCCATATTGGAGTATGTAGCACCAGTTTGGAACCTACACCTGGTCAAGCACGTCAAGAAATTAGAGAAAGTGCAAAGGTTTGCAACAAGGTTAGTTCCGGAGCTAAGGGAAATGTCCTATGGAGTAAGGTTAAGGAAAATCGGCCTGACAACACTGGAGGACAGGAGGGTTAGGGGAGACATAACGACATGCAAAATACTGTGTTAAATAGATAAGGTGGACAGACAGGATGTTCCAGAGAGGGGACACAGAAACAAGGGGTCACAATTGGAAGTTGAAGACTCAGACGAGTCAAAGGGATGTTAGGAAGTATTTCTTCAGTCATAGTTGTCAGGAAGTGGAATAGTCTAGCAAGTGATGTAGTGGAGGCAGGAACCATACATAGCTTTAAGACGAGGTATGATAAAGCTCATGGAGCAGGGAGAGAGAGGACCTAGTAGTGGTCAGTGAAGAGGTGGGGCCAGGAGCTAAGTCTCGACCCCTGCAACCACAATTAGGTTGGATCAGGCTCTGATCCAACATGAGGCCTGGTCACAGACTGGGCTGCAGGGGTGTTGACCCCTGGAACTCTCTCCAGGTAAACTCCAGATAAACACACCACCCTGCCTCAGTGGGAGACTGCTGACATGTTAAAAAAAACAAAATTTTGTCTCCCCAAATACCTCTGTGCACCACCCACCCTTTGTCCTTAATCAGTTCTGTGGTTCACCTCATCTTTCATAGACCCATCAGTCAACAAGTTCGCTCTCAAATATCTAAACACGTTCACTTCGTCCATAATAATGGACCCTTTATGAATACCCATAATAATGGTATTTATTAACCCTTAAACTGTGGGATGTGTAAAAAAAATTGTGTGACAAGATTTAAAATAAAAAAAAATATTTTCTTAGCTTGAAATGTAATTTTTTCTGAATCGAGTAAGTCTAAAATGAGTATAAACTGATAAAAACTTGCCATTTTACAAAGTGTTGAAGCTGGCTGAAAATGACCCACTGTTGGTAACAAAGGCATAAGTGCAAATTAGTTCTTTTGGTTTTCAGTTTTTCTAAGCCAAATAAAGTTGTTTTCAAATATTTTTGTATGCACTTGTTAACACTAATTCCCACATTTTGCAATGAAAATATCCTGATTTCAAACACTAACAATATGGTAAATAGCTTGGGAAGCACACTGCACCATAATATCAATATTCACTCTATATCTGCACAAATATTGTTTATCTTATATCTAATGATTGTTGTCATTCAGTACTATATAGAAGTTTTTATTGCTATGTACAGTGGACCCCCGCTATTCGAATTTAATCCGTTCCAGGAGCTAGTTCTCAACGCGAAATGTTCGAGTGGCGATTTAATTTTTCCCATAAGAAATAATGGAAATACAATTAATCCGTTCCTGCTGTCAGGAGGCATGACAAAATAGTACTTCACTGTGAAGCTATTATCAACTCGACAGCTTATTTATCTATCACAATTCATCTAATATGACATAATAAACAATATAAATAACATAAAAACCTGATATACACTCTAGAATGAATAAAATATGTATGTCATTACGAATGTGGTGGCTGGGAAGGATGGTGGTGGCAAGCATTCTTGCTACAGCTGTGAAAACATCTTCCCATTCTTTCCTCCTTCAGACGTGTTAGTATAAGAGAAAACGGAGTTTGTAATGCTAAGTGCATTATTGTCAGCTTCACGGATTGAACAGAATTCGTACGTGTCAGGCTGGTAACAACAACAACTGGCTTGTTTACAAAACTCCCTCCCGAACCTTCATTTAATCTTGTTTACTCACCACTGCCTCTACTACCACTGCCTCTACCACCACTGCCTCAACCACCACTGCCACTCACCACTGCCTCTACCTCCACTGCCTCTACCTTCACTGCCTCTACCTCCACTGCCTCTCACCACCACTGCCTCTCACCACCACTGCCTCTCACCACCACTGCCTCTCACCACCACTGCCTCTCACCACCACTGCCTCTCACCACCACTGCCTCTCACCACTGCCTCTCACCACTGCCTCTCACCACTGCCTCTACCTCCACTGCCTCTCACCACCACTGCCTCTCACCACCACTGCCTCTCACCACCACTGCCTCTCACCACCACTGCCTCTCACCACCACTGCCTCTCACCACTGCCTCTCACCTCCATTGCCTCTCACCACCACTGCCTCTCACCACCACTGCCTCTCACCACCACTGCCTCTCACCACCACTGCCTCTCACCACCACTGCCTCTCACCACCACTGCCTCTCACCACCACTGCCTCTCACCACCACTGCCTCTCACCACCACTGCCTCTCACCACCACTGCCTCTACCACCACTGCCTCTACCTCCACTGCCTCCACCTCCACTGCCTCTACCACCACTGCCTCTACCTCCACTGCCTCTACCTCCACTGCCTCTCACCACCGCTGCCTCTCACCACCGCTGCCTCTCACCACCACTGCCTCTACCACCACTGCCTTTCACCACTGCCTCTACCTCCACTGCCTCTCACATCCACTGCCTCTCACCACCACTGCCTCTCACCACTGCCTCTCACCACCACCTCCACTGCCTCTCACCACTGCCAACCACCACTGCCTCACACTTAATGAACAAACTCGAAACAATTATAATTAAGTGTGAAATGTCTGGATGAGCGTGCAGGGTAGTGTTCTCTCGAGTGTAAACAAGGAGGGACTGGCTCTCCAAGCGCCTGGGCGGACAGGTGATGGACACACTTGTTCGAATCATGATATTTTGTTCGCATGACGATATCGATTTTCTTGTTCTAATGACGATTTGTTCGACTGCCTAGCCGTTCGAATAGCGGGGGTCCACTGTATATTAGAACTGTTTGAAAGTATGATATTTCTCAAAACATGGCAAGAGGTACAATGGGATACCTCACAACTTTTTGATATATCTATTCACTTGCATTGCTTCTCTGTAGCAGGAATAGTATGAGGGAAATGTGCACCAGGCTTCAGTCGAAATGGATCACTTACACTGCCATGGCAGTGACATGTTGGCTGAGCCTTCACCTGGCATTTTTCTTTTATCTGCCTTATGATAGATAGATGGAAATCAGCCAAATTAAATTAGGTTTGCATCATGTCAGTTGAAATATAGTGTGTGCATTTAGCACTAACATCTTGCCCTCCCATCACTCCACCATCCTCTGTCACTTCAACCCTGTCACTCCCCTTCCCCATCTACCACACTCCTTCCTATACTTCAGAAATTACACTTCTGATATTTTCCTGCACATAGTAATTATATAGAGAAAACTGCATTATATATATTTTGTATAGTTATTAAATTCAGTTGAAATTTGACTCTACCACATAAATCATTTTCACAGTGCCATAAGTCCTGCTGATCATGGGGTGAAGGCTGGTCATCTTCTGTTGGTCTTGAAAACTCGGCAGCTTTTCCAGAATAAAGTAATAGGTGAAACAGTGGTTCCTCTTGATGAACTAGAGACAACCACATCCAGCAGTGCTAAAAACAAGATTCTCAACCTGAATATTCCAAGGAATGAAGATGGTATGTTAAATTTTGTTTTATTTTTGTTTCCTTGTCAATATTTTTGGGTGTAGATGAATGGTTCAGAGAACCGACAAGTTATAAATTAGACACATATGCAACATTTGGGTATCTTTATTGAGGAAACGTTTTGCCACACACTGGCTTCATCAGTCCAATACAAAGTAGAAAGGTGTAAGGAGAGTAGGAGTTTTGAGGTAATCAGTCCCTCGGCCTGGAGTCGATGTGTTCAGTCCATCAATCTGGTAGAAAGTCAGCATATGTCCGTAGAGGTGGCTTATATACTGTAGTCAGGTGAGGTGAAGCAGCAGGAGGCGGGGTCATAGTGGTACCATCCACTAGTCGAAGTAGGTCTTCGTCCAAAGGTTGGACAAGTGTTGGGGGTGGATCTACAGTTTCTAGACACCACCTTTTATCCACCAGTCATCTGATGTGATTCTGGGCTAACCTCTTGTGTTATATTTAAATTTTAACCCTTAGCATACCATCATTGAAATGGAGAGATTTGGATGTACGTCATGTACATTACACTGGTCTGCATGATTTTTTAATTGACTCAGGTGTCTTTTTTGGTATATACAGTGGACCCTCGATTATCGTAATTAATCCGTTCCAGAGAGTCTGTCAAAATGCAAAATTTACGATTTGCGAAACCATTTTCCCCTCTAAGAAATAATGTAAATCCAATTAATTCATTAAAGACACACAAAAGTATTAACCAAAAAATTTTTTTTTTACATGAAATATAGATTTACATACACAGAAAACAATGAGACATGAAGAATAAAACAATAATAACATCACACTTACCTTTGTTGAAGACTCTTGTTGGTGTATGAATAAAATGTCATTATGTATGTTAGGAATTGTGGCGGCGGCAGGGGAGTGTGTTTGGAGACGGGACAAGATAGTCCTTCAATATGATACTAATATCAACTCTACGGCTTATTTATCTATCACAATTCATCTAATATGACATAAACAATATTAATAACATAGAAACATGACATGTACTCTAGAATGAATAAATTTATCATTACGTATGTCACGAGTGGTGGTGTTGTTGTTGGGTTTATAAGGGCCACTGAGAGCATAAGCCTTACATAGTGGTGGTGAAGGCGGCAGCAAAGGTGGCTTTGTCAGTGGCTGCCTCCAATAACATAGGAGGAGTTAGTTTCGTGCTGTCTATTTTCTATTGATTAATCGCTTAACTTACTTGCTACACTGTTAATGCTACACTTTTTCGCTGGCTGGCGCTATAGCCTTTATCGACTCTTGCTGCTTTAGTATCGTACATATCGTAGAATCACTGAAGAAGGCACATTCTCCCCTCTCTCCTCCTCCTCCACTTTGGTACTTTGCTACGAGTTCTTTCTTGAATTCTATCGTGTTTCTCACCTTCTTTACCAAAGGGCTGGCACTAGGAGCTTTCTTTGGGCCCATGGTGCCTTATTTAGCAGTTACAAGCACAAAAAAAGAATGGAATAATATGAAATGCATCGTATGAACGCGTGGGGTGATGGTCACTCGCTGATAAACAACGCCACACTGACTGTGAATGGTGTGGAATGGTGTGTGGGGGCCGCTCGTACGCATTCGGGACGAACGACTAATAGCGAGGCGAATGACTAACAGCGAGGCTATATTTTGACGAAAAATTTACGAAGTCCGAGGCTTACGATAATTGAGGGTCCACTGTATATGGAAAATAGTGATTTATTGTGTTTTTTATTCATCTCTATCACATCAGGTTGTCAAGTGATACGGAAACGTTACTTTTCTCTTTTTTTGTATAACATAAGTAGATGAGAAAGTGTTATACAGTAGACCATCATTTAACAAGAGTTTATTTGGCATGATTCGGTTATAGCACGATTGAAGAATTGAAGCACAATTTTATACAACACTTCGTAAAAATAATTTAACACGGTTCAGTTTGCGGGAGGGGAAAAATTTTTCCTATCTCAAGCAGCCGCTTTGTTGTGGGTCAGCAGGGGAGACCTCCTGCCACCCTCCGACACTCCTGACACCAGCATTCGTTCATACGTGTCCAGTTCCACTTCTCTCCTACAAGCTAGTTGCGTTTGTGAATTGTGTTTTGATCTTTTAATTACCATATCTTGTATCTCCCAAGCGATCATGACACCCAGTAGGCATACCAGTGTTGCTGAAAGTGGCAAAAAAAGGTACAAACCTATAAGTCTTAGAATTAAAGAAGAAAACAGAGATGCAGTGGACCCCGCAAATCGGCTGGCTCGATTTTCGATCGCTTTTTTCAGCCCAATTTTTCCCCGATTATCGGCCCGCGTACCAGACCTGTCCGCGCTGGGTAATGTTCACTCAAAGGTAAACAACGCTAGACTGGCTCACGACGCTTGCGTGGCGAGGCGCACAAGCGTGGGGCAGGCGGACAGTTGTTGTTGTTGTAGGTTTGCCGGTACCACCGGCCGGTTTTCTCCAAATGGTGACCCGGCATTGGCCCCCTGGGTAGAGGGTGTCGGTCATCTTCTTTCTTCTGTCTTCTTTCTTGGGGCTCCCCGGGTGGGGGGTGACTTCTTCTTCTCTCTTGCTGTGGCTCCCCACGGTGGGGAGTGTCTTCTGGCGTCGCATCTTCATCAGCAGGCGTCCTCTGAGGTACCTAAGAGGACGCCTTAACAGATTCTCATGTTATGTAGTAATGATAGTGGGGATTTTAAAGTGAAGCCTTTACTGGTGTATCACTCTGAAAATCCCAGTGTTTTCAAGAAACAATGTCAACAAGAGTAAATTGTGTGTGTTTTGGAAGGCTAACACTAAGGCATAGGTCACAAAGCAAATTTTCCTGGAATGGTTCACTGGAGTGTTTGGTCCAAGTGTGAAAAAATACCTACAGGAAAAGAAATTGGGACTCAAATGCTCCTGCTCATCCTCATAACTTGGCAGACTTTTTGTCTGATGAGTTCAGTTTCATCACAGTGAAGTTCTTGCCTCCTAACACCACTCCTATTATCCACCCCATGGACCAGCAGGTCATTTCTAACTTCAAAAAACTCTACACAAAATCAGTGTTTCAAAAGTGCTTTGAAGTGACTTCGGACACTGAGTTGACCCTAAGAGAGTTCTGGAAAGATCACTTCAGTATCCTCCATTGCATAAGCTTTATAGGTAAGGCTTGGGAGGGAGTGACTTCCAGGACTTTGAACTCTGCTTGGAGACAATTGTGGCCAACAGAGGGATTTTGAAGGGTTTGAGGCTAACCCTGACCCTGATAACCCTGTGCCTGTTGTGGAAGGTATTGTGGCATTGGGCAAGTCCCTGGGGTTGGAGGTGAGTGGCGAGGATGTGGAAGAGTTGGTGGAGGACCACAGGGTAGAGCTAACCACTGAAGAGCTGCAAGAGCTTCATTTGGAACAGCATCAGACCACAGTAGAAGAAATTCATTCACAGGAGGAGGAAGATAGACTGGAGGTGCCTTCTTCATGGATTAAGGAAATTTGTTCAATGTGGAATGAGGTGCAAAGTTTCGTTCAACAATTTCACCCTGAGCAAGCTGAAATAAGCCATCTCTTCAGCAAGTTCAGTGACAGAGCCATATTGCACTTCAGGAACATGTTAAGGGGGGAGGGTACAGAACTCATACATTTCCATTATTTTTCGTCCGATTCTTTTTATTTTTGGCACATGTTTAGAAGAATTTATGTAACATGCAATGACAGAGTTTCAATAAGATCGGCCAACAAACAACTGAAAAAAAAATAATTACTGATTTTGACATATGGCAGCAGTTACTTCCGGTCTGGCGGTACTAGCGGTGCTGTGGACACTTCCCACTCGTAGAATACATCTAACCCCAAAATATTATAGGATGTATGAATGCCTGATAGCTTGTCTTCATACAGAAAAAAAATACATTTGGTTCGCTTTTGACACTCGCTAAAATATCTGCCTTTTTATCCCCCACAAAATAAAAAATATTTGAGATATTCCAAATTTTTCCTTTAATATAATCAAACACACTTTGTTTTATATTCCCTGTGAAAATCATTACAATCTAATCATTAATAATGGACGAGATGTAAGCAATAGGTCAAAATCTTACTTTCGAGATAATCGCGGAAAACGCGCACGCCTCATTTACATCAAAATATTCACGAAAATCTCGCTGTTTTGGGCTTATTCTGCGCCTTGTAAGTCATTTCTTATTGTTTCCCATGTTAAAATTCCGTTTTCTTTAAGTACGCCAGCAAGGCAATAGAGAAAACCGTATATTTATAAGCAGGAAGACTGCTGGATCCAGGTCTCTGATGACTGCACTCTCCGGTATATGACACTTATTATTATTTTGGCAGTCTTTATTATGCTTTTATCTTATATATCTTATGTCTAATACTATTATTGAATAAATGTTATAAGCAGATAAAGCGTATTAGTAATAATAACGTCAGTATAAAGACATTTGTTGGGAGTATCAAACCGCTGATTATGCAACTATCGTCCTTGGCTGCCTCTTGACTCCTCCCACCTCTGCTATAAGCCCCTCCCACTTCTGCAATAAGCCAATAAGCAGCTTCAACACTGTATTATGATGTTGAGTGGTAAATTTAGTGTATTGGAAAGAAATATATAGAGAAAATTAAACAAAATAAAAAAAACAAAAAAAAATTATGTCGCGCGGTCAAACTTTTTTTGCCTTGCGCGTCGTAAGATAATATGTTTCAAATAGCTATAATTTGCTTTACAAACGTTGTATTAAAATGGGATTTTCACCAAAATGTTGCCAGACTGTAGACAGTTATTTTGTGCGACAGGGGTCTAGTGACTGTCAGGCTGGTCCTAGTGGCATTAAAAGACAAAGAAGGGAAGTAACCCCAGAGAGGGACTTGTTAACTGAAGTCCTTTTGGAGGGGGATTCCCTTCCAAACAATGAGTGCTCCCTCCCCATCTCCTCCTCCCTATCTTCCAGATGCCAGCAAGTCTCTTCAGTAAAGATAAGTAAATGTTATTTTAAATGTTTATTTATAAATTTAATATTGTATGTAGTATCTGTGTGTTTTCTGTATGTAAAACTATAGTTAATCTTTAAAAAATGTATTTTTTGTGAATATTTTTGGATGTCTGGAACGGATTAATTGTATTTACATTATTTCTTATGGGAAATAATGGTTCAGAAATCGGCCAGTTCAATTTTAGGCCTAACTCCTGGAACGGATTACGGCCGATTTTCGGGGGTCCACTGTATTAGACGAGATAACCTGTGGCCGTAATGAAGCGTCACATTGTGCACATAAAATGAGGTAAATATGAGTGATTGGCTGACTTGCTGACTTGGCTGACTGACATGCTGACTTGATTGGCTGACTGACTTGCTGACTTGATTGGCTGACTTGATTGACTGACTTGACTGACTTGACTGACTGACTTGACTGACTGACTTGACTGACTGACTTGACTGACTGACTTGGCTGACTTGACTGGCTGACTTGACTGACTGACTTGGCTGACTTGGCTGACTTGCTGACTTGACTGACTTGACTGACTTGGCTGACTTGCTGACTTGCTGACTTGACTGACTGACTTGCTGACTTGACACTGACTGACTTGCTGACTTGACTGACTGACTGACTTGACTGACTGACTGACTTGCTGACTTGACTGACTGACTTGCTGATGTGACTGGCTGACTTGACTGACTGACTGACTGACTGACTGACTTGCTGACTTGACTGACTGACTGACTTGCTGACTTGACTGACTGACTTGCTGACTTGACTGACTGACTTGCTGACTTGACTGACTGACTTGCTGACTTGACTGACTGACTTGCTGACTTGACTGACTGACTTGCTGACTTGACTGACTGACTTGCTGACTTGACTGACTTGCTGACTTGACTGACTTGCTGACTTGACTGACTGACTTGCTGACTTGACTGACTGACTGCTGACTGACTGCTGCGACTTGACTGACTGACTTGCTGACTTGACTGACTTGCTGACTGCTGACTTGCTGACTTGCGACTGACGCTGCTGACTGACGACTTGCTGACTTGACTGACTGACTGACTTGCTGACTTGACTGACTGACTTGCTGACTTGACTGACTGTGCTGACTTGACTGGACTTGACTGCTGACTGCTGACTTGCTGACTGACTGACTTGCTGACTTGACTGACTGACTTGCTGACTTGACTGACTGACTTGCTGACTTGACTGACTGACTTGCGCTTGACCTGACTCTGACTTGACTGACGCTTGCTGACTGCTGACTGACTTGCGCTGCTGCTGACTTGACTGACTGACTGTGCTGACTGCTGCTGACTCTGACTGACTGACGTGACTGACTGACTTGCTGACTTGACTGACTGACTTGCTGACTTGACTGACTGACTGACTGACTGCTGACTGACTGACTGACTTGCTGACTTGACTGGCTGACTTGCTGACTTGCTGACTGACTTGCTGACTTGACTGACTGACTTGCGACTGACTGACTGACTGACTGCTGACTTGACTGACTGACTGCTGACTGGACTGACTGACTTGACTGGACTGACTGACTTGACTGGACTGACTGACTTGACTGGACTGACTGACTTGACTGACTGACTGACTGACTGACTTGACTGACTTGACTGACTGCTGACTTGACTGACTGACTTGCTGACTTGACTGACTGACTTGCTGACTTGACTGACTGACTTGCTGACTTGACTGACTGACTTGCTGACTTGACTGACTGACTTGCTGACTTGACTGACTGACTTGCTGCTGACGCTGACTGGACTGATGACGCTGACTGACTGCTGACTTGACTGACTGACTGCTGCTTGACTGACGACTTGCTGTGACTGACGACTTGCACACTGACTGACTTGCTGACTTGACTGACTGACTTGCTGACTTGACTGACTGACTTGCCTGACTGACTTGCTGACTTGACTGACTGACTTGACTGACTGACTTGCTGACTTGACTGACTGACTTGCTGACTTGACTGACTGACTGACTTGCTGACTTGACTGACTGACTTGCTGACTTGACTGACTGACTTGCTGACTTGACTGACTGACTTGCTGACTTGACTGACTGACTTGCTGACTTGACTGACTGACTTGCTGACTTCACTGACTGACTTAGACTTTTTCACTGAAGAGGACCCTGAAACGGTGTCTAGAGCAGCTGATGCCTTACCGTCAGTTATATAATGTACTGCAGGGTAAAATAGAACAGAAATCCATTACAGAATTTATGCACACTCCAGTACAACCATCGACTTCAGTACCAGAACCTCTACTATCCACCTCAGCCCTGTTAGGGCCACAGCATAACTCTCCACTCTCTTCACAATCATTGACAAACACCAGCACCCACAATTTAAGGTAAGAAATACTATTATTTCTGTTGCATTTGTGTTCTTAAGCAGTAAAAACAATACATCATGACAGTGAACTACAATTACATATTCACTTTTATTTTTTGTAAGATCTGGAGGTTTAAAAAAAGTTGTTTGGCTTTTTTGGGGCTCCCAGGCATTAACCCTATTTTTCCCATAAGTTCCTCAGTTTATCGAACACTGTTTTACCTAACACGGCGTTTTCTGGAACATAACTACCGTCTTCAATGACAGTCTACTGTATTACCAATTAAAATGCTTACCTTATATTGAATTAAATGTTTAATATATTTTTCTTTATTTTCAGATTATTAGTATGTCTAGAGGCTGCATAAATTCACCAGACATATTTTGCTATGTCTGAGGGCAGTTCACCCCTTCAGATTCCCAGAGCAACATTACTCCTTTATTGAAGCACTGCTACTTTGCTTATTTTGGCTGCAAGCTTGGAGACCAGGACAAACCATTTGCACCACACAAAGCTTGCAAGAGTTTCATCAATAAGGTCCAAATGTGATCAGTACCAATGGTATGGCAGGAGCAGATGAACCACCATGATTGCTACTTTTGTATGACTAAAGTAGCTGGATTCAACAAGAAGACTAAAGATCGCATAATGTACCCAAATATTCCTTCAGCAATAAGGCCTGTTCCACACTCTGAAGGTATTCCTGTACCTGTGCCACCTGAGACGTGGCAAATTTCATCAGTCTGATACCAGTGATTCTAAGATGGAAGTAGACTATGAACCACCAACAAATGATGATCCCAAACCCTTCAACCAATTTGAGCTCAATGACTTGGTGAGAGACCTTAACCTTCCAAAAAAAAGTGCACAGTTACTTGGCTCTAGACTGGAGGAACACAGGCTTCTAGCTCCTGGAACAACATTCGCTTGGTATCATCGTGAAGCAGAATTCACTCAGTTCTTTGACAAAGAGGAATCTTTAGTTTTCTGTTCAAGTATTTCTGACCTTATTGAACACATGGGGATGTCATACAAAGCAGATGAATGGAGACTCTTCATTGATTCTTCTAAAAGAAGTTTGGAGGCTGTACTTCTCTACAATGGCAACACAACTGCATCTGTGCCAATTGGCCATAGTGTCCAAATGTCAGAAACTTATGCACATATGAAGACACTAATATCTGCAATCAAGTACCAGAATCACAATTTTCTCATTTGTGGTGATTTAAAAGTTATTGCTCTTCTACTAGGTCTTAAAGGTGGATACACCAAGTATCCCTGTTTTCTGTGTCTTTGGGATAGTAGGGCAGACAGCCAGCATTATGAACAAAAAGACTGGCCACCCAGAACCAGCTTCTTACCTGGAAATCACAAAGTGAAAACTGTGCCACTAGTTGACCCCAAGAAAATTCTTCTGCCACCACTTCACATCAAATTAGGGCTTATGAAAAATTTTGTGGAGGTCTTGAACAAGAATGGAACTGCTTTCAAGTATCTGGAGTCAAAGTTTCCTCGTATAAGTGAAGGCAAGCTAAAGGCAGGAATCTTTGTTGGCCCTCAGATTTGGGAATTTATGAAGGACAAGCATTTTGATGAAGCTTTAGCAGGTGTCGAGGTGAATGCCTGGTTTTCATTCAAGCAGATTGTCCACAACTTCCTGGGAAACAGGCATTTCCCCGAATATGAAAAAATGATTCAAGACCTGATTTCAAGTTTCCAACAACTTGGGTCTAGAATGAGTGTGAAGATGCACTTTTTGCACTCACATCTTGACTATTTTCCCAACAATGGTGGGGACTACAGTGAGGAACAAGGAGAGCAGTTCCATCAGGATTTTTGCACCATGGAAACTTGATACCAGGCCAAATGGAATGTCAGCATGATGGCGGATTACTGCTGGTCATTGAAACTTAATGGTCTCGATGCACAGCACAATCAAAATTCAAAGCAGTCCTCCTTCCTTTGATTCAATATGTAGGCTAACCATTAGGAGCATATTTTTTAATAAAATCATTTGATTTGATTCATGTTGATTTGGAATTCATTAGTTCTTAAAACTAATAGAATGTGCTTTTCCATGATTACTTGCCTAATTTTAATAGTAACAATTTATTAAAAATTCACATTTTTTATTTGTATTTTATTCAAAATCCTTGTGTGATAGAGCAAAATGGTTTAGATATTTACAATCAGCAGTCCAAGAATATGTAAGATCATAACCATGAATAAAAATTAAAAACATTCCAAATGCAGACCAGTGTTATCAACTGACCATTTTTAAGATTTACCTTTGACTTTTTGCCATAACTTTCATAGTTCTTTTAATTTTTGCAAGTGAATCTGAGCAGTAATTTTTTTTCAAAAGTCTATATACGTTTATTGATACAATTTACATTAAAAATTTATCTTACAGATTACACCTCTGTTAAAGCACTCAAATACAGAACCTGGGACAAGAAAGCTGTCAGTTTTCTGCAGGTATGTTAGTATTTTTATTTGTTGCCTTCAAGCAAAGGCTAGTTTTTAATAGAATTTAGCAGTACAGTAGATCACCTACTTATGACTGCATTCCTGAAAATCTTTCGTTAAGTGTTCAGAACTCTAAAGACTGTTTTTCCATAGACAAAAAAGCACGAAGAAAAACGAAATTTGAAAATAACTTGGCATTTTATAGCATGGTGAAGTTGAAGAGTGATGCACTGTCAACTGCATAGTCATAATGCCACCAAGTACAGTGGTCCCTCGGTTTTCGTGCATCTCCAAACTCGAACATTTATGTAAGTGTATTTTCGTAAGTGCTGTTGCAAGTGTATTTTTGGGGGTCTGAAATAGACTAACCTACGTGACATTATTTCTTAAGGAAGTAAATTCGTTCGGTAATGGCACTTGAGCAGCATTCTGGAACGAATTTTTGGCGAAAACCGAGGGACCACTGTATTACTTTTTTTCCTAAGGAAATAACTATTTTTGTTTCTTTCAATGTCTAACATTATGTATATTAGATTATGGTACTAGATGTACTTAAAGAAGGAAGTTTTCATGCACTTAGAACATGGGAAGATGCTTAGACTGACAGCTCCACATGGGATACACAATATAAATTGATAGTGAATGGTTAAAAGTGCATGCATGTGTGCACGTGAGTGATTTTTTTCTTTTTTTAACACTGGCCATCTCCTACCGAAACAGGGTGACCTGAAAAAGAAACTTTTACCATCATTTACACTCATTGTCTTGCCAGAGGCATGCAGATATGAGTTTAGATGGCCTTTTAAACAGCAAATATCCCAAACCCCTCCTTTAGAATGCAGGCACTGTACTTTCCACTTCCAGGACTAGTGTCCGGCTAATCAGTTTCCCCTGAATTCCTCCACAAAATGTTACACTGATCCCACTCCAATAGCTTGTCAGGTCCCAAAAACCATATGCCTCCACTCCTATCTAACACGCTCACACATGCTGCTGGACATCCAGACTCCTTGCACATGAAACCACCTTTATTTCCCCTCAATCCTTTCCTAAAACAACCCCTACCCTGCCCAGTAGGCCGAACTCCCTTAAAATTTGGACTTTTCCAAAATAAATTTTTACAGAATAATAGGCAAGTTTTTTTTTCATTAATAGTGATATGATTTTTGGATCAAACCTTAAATAGAAACCTAACTTATAATAGCGTAATTTTTTTAAGCTAAATTCTGTTTTGTATAGCATAGGTAAGTTTAAGTTTATACATGTACATATATTAAAATCAATTATGTATATTTTTGTGTCATATTCAGATTGATTTCTGCTGATTTATTGCAAAAACAAATAAATATAAATATAATTTTTATTATAAATTTTAATTTTATTCAATTTTTTATTGTATTTTTTTTTTCTCTAATAAAATGAAGTAAACCTATTGTTCAAAATAGTAATATCTTCTTATTACTTTGCAGAAAATGTCTACAAAAATGTGAAAGGTCATCCAAGAAGACTTAATTTTTTATTGAAAAGACCTAAAGAATTATTTTTATACTGTACTGTATATCTTTCAGTACTGTATCTCGTACACTACTGAATCCTTGACACCTAAATATGCTGTGATAAAAGCCAAGAAAATGCAGGGTTTGCAGGATGTGATTTGGTTGCTGCTTATTCTTTAATGTGATGAACTTTCCTTGAAACAGACACTGCAAGTAATCTGTGAGTGGCATCACTTTTTGAAGACCTTGTAGGTTTACTGTATGTATTTACACAAATATCTTTTTTTTTTTTTTTCTGGGATTCATAACCTAATAATATTCAATTGACCAGTGTGATACATCCCATCCTTAAGATTTTTTCATATTTACATTAAAATCCTTGTATGTGTTCCGAATTTGTAATTATCTTGCTGCGTTTGCCCGGATAAACTTCTGGCACATGGGCCTGCCTCTTTACTTTTATTACAGTAGGGCTCTTAACTTATGATAGTAGTGAATGTCAAAAATTTCATTGCAAGTCGATTGTTCGGCACTTATTCTACTTTCCCAGATGAAATAATGTAAAATGAATTAATGTGTTCCAGAGCCATAATTTTGGTTAATTTTTCCAAGAAATTATCAGATATTTTACATTCAGTATGGTTTCTTTTCACTAACAAATAGGGTGAGAAAAGATTACCGAGAGTGGGGAGTGGGTAAGAGGCATGGGTGGAGGGTAGAAGTGTGATGGTGAGGGTTGGTGTGGATGTGAGGGTGGGCATGAGGGAATGTGTGTTGTGTAGTGTTGCATCTCGGTCCAGTTGTTGACTGAAATGCTGGTGTGGGTTGCATCCTGTGATAAAATTGACCTAATTTGCCTGAAAATGCTCTGCATAACAAAGGGTTTTCTATGTAGTATTGTGTCATTGAGATTAGCTAAGGCATACACCTTGCTCATGTAGAAATAGATATTATTATTAAACACTTACATTTTTTCAGTATTATATATTTAACAGGTTATGGTGAGCACTCCTATTTTCTTTTGATGATATCTTAATTTCTACAAGTACATGTACAAGGTATACAGGCCTAGCTGACATTGACATACATACTACTATATAGAAAGCCGCTTGTTATGCAGAGTATTTCGGACAAATTAGGTCAGTTTTGTCCCAGGATGCAACCCACACCAGTCGACTAACTCCCAGGTTCCCATTTTACTGATGGGTAACATAGACAACTGGTGTAAAGAAACACGCCCAGTGTTTCTACCCTCGCTGGTGGCTAAAGCTCTCACCGTGTGAAGCGAGAGCTTTAGCCACCAGGCCACGGGGCACTGTATATGCACATATGCCTACTAAATATACCAAAAAAAAAATGGTAATACAGCCATACCTCCCTAATACATCAGGTTAGGTTCAAGACTGGCACCGTAAAGCGAATATCACCTTAAAGTGAATCACAGTCCTCCCCCCTTCCTTTTTTTTTTTTCAGTGCATATAAAAGCCCAAAAACATGTTTACAATATTTATTAGGTGCACAATAGCACTAGGCTTAAAAGAAAAACTAAATTTTTTTTTAAATTGCTGAAAACCATCTTAAGAGCAAGGCAAGTGCCAAAAATAATATAACAAGAGTGCTGTATGAGCGAAGTACTCTAAAGCAACAAGGTATGCCTGTATTGAACCTAATAAATATACAGTATTGAGCAGTTTAAAAAATGCTCTTTAAACATTATACCAAGTATATTGAGTAAATTCAATAATAGGAATGACATACAAATGTTTTTGATGCTCCTTTTAAATCTAACATTTTGGGTTTCTTGGGAAACTTCTAAAAATGGCTAACCCTTCATTGAGGGAAAGTTCCTAAGTTGAGCAAAGAATTAAATACTGTATATACATATAGAAATTTATCTCCTTACTCTTCCTTGGTGGGAGATGGTTGGTGTGTTGGAAAAAAAACAAACAGGATGTTTCCCATAAAATGTATTGTGATATGTAATACACCACTGTGGTTTGGTAAACATTAATTAATCTCCTAAATGGAGGTTCCTTGGTGCTGGTGAGAGGCTCTTGATGCAAGGAATTGGTCTTATCGTCCCCTTGGGTTGAACCATGTTACCTCCCATTTCCCAGGCACTGTATGACTCCTACGGGTTTAGTGCTTCCCCATAAGTATAATAACCAAATTATACTTATGCTTGGGAAGTGTTCATATTAATAAATTTAATTTTAGTTTTTTGTATCCATTTTTAGAGGATTTTTATTAAAGTAATGCTAATGAAACTAATGTTTTTATGTTCAAGTATAGTACAGTGGAACATCGACTTGAGAGTTTAATCCGTTCCGTGACCTAGCTCGTAACTCGATTTGCTCTTATATCAAATCAATTTTCCTCGTTTAAATTAATTGAAATGCCATTAATCCGTTCCAGCGGAATTCCTGCTCTCGGGAGGCAGGACAAAATACTTCAATATAATGCTAATATCAACTCTACGGCTTATTTATCTCAATTGATCTAATATGACATAAACAATATAAATAACAAAGAAACATGATATATACTCTAGAATGAATAAAATAGGCTATAATATGGCACGTGGTGGTGGCGCCTCAACTCCTGCACTGACCATATCTTCCCCTTCTGAAAATGGAGTGTTCATGATTTCATGCTTTAATTCCTGGAGTATACCTGGAGAGAGTTCCGGGGGTCAACGCCCCCGCGGCCCGGTCTGGGACCAGGCCTCATGGTGGATCAGGGCCTGATCAACCAGGCTGTTACTGCTGGCCGCACGCAATCCAACTTACGAACCACAGCCCGGCACTGTCCTTTGTACTTACTTTTTTAGGACCCATGGTTAGAAAAAAAGAAATTTGGCAAAATAACTACAAAATCCAAGCAAAGCACGAGAGAAATGCTTCCACTGCTCAGCAGATGTTTTGGCATTAGCTGCGCCAACTAGTGGTGGCCTTCTGAAGCTCCTCTTTATTATAATTATTATTATTATTAATTTAGGGAACGAGCACAGATCCAATTCCCTAGATCAAGAGCTCCTCACCAGTGTCAAGGTTCCTTGATGCTGGTGAGGGGCTCTTGATCTAGGGAATTGAATCTGTGCTCCCGTTCCCTAAATTAATAATGAGGAGCTTCAGAAGGCCACCACTAGTTGGCGCAGCTATTGCCAAAACATCCGCTGAGCAGTGAAAGCATTTCTCTTGTGCTTTGCTTGAATTTTGTAGTTATTTTGCCAAATTTCTTTTTTCTAACCATGGGTCCTAAGAAAGTAAGTGCAAAGGACAGTGCTGAGAAGAAAATGAGGATAATGTCCAGGGAATTAAAGCATGAAATCATAAACACAAGCGAGGTGCGGGTTGAGGGGGAAACACTCTTGTAACTCGAATTTTAGCTCGTAACTCAGAGCAAAAAATCGACTGAGCGACGGCTCATATCTTGAAAAACTCTTGTGTTGGGGCTCTCATAAGTCAAGGTTCCACTGTATATATTTAACCCTTGAATACTTTGTGATTGTTGTACTATTGATTTTTATATTATGTTTTTCTCAGTGTAATACGTACACTGAAATGTACTAAGGTTTTGAAGCATTGTGAATGTTTCTATTTTGTGTGTGTGATTAACAAGAGCAGAAATGTAAAACATGGTATCCAAAAATTTACCCTAACAAGTTTGTGGTAGGTGATAAATTATGATCTTTGCTTTGGCTGTGCTGGGTACCTTTTCTCCCTCAGGTTGCCAGAGCCTGTAAATACATATATACAGTTGATACCCAAAATTTATGGGGCTCATAATTAGCAGAATATTATTATCCAATGTTTTTACTTGTAGACAATCAATCGGTGAGTAGATTAAATTATCCAAGTTTCAATGTTTTATGAAATATTAAAGGTGTAGCAAAAACATGGGACATTTTGGTGTTAATGATGTGGCTGCTGTGTCTGCTCATCACAGCACATCATTGTTTGCCATTTTAATGCGCCTGTAATGTTTTGGTTCTTTCTGCTCACACCACATACATGAATCTAGCATTCATGGCTCCTAAATGTAGCACAAGAAGCAAATGCAAGTTTGAACGTAAAAGGAAGTGATGAAATTAAGCAGGAAAATGGAGTTATTAGACATGGCTAAAGGTGAGTGAGAGTGCTGTTGGTAGATATTTTGATATTTCCTCCTCCTCTGATTACATGTTTTCCACTGCCTCCACACGTGGACTTTTCTAACACTAGTCCATAGATACCTCTCACTTCGACTTGTATCTTTCTCTCCATAAATCATGGCTTATTTGCAGTGGAATATCCGAGGCCTCGGGTAACCGGGGTGAACTTCAGGTGTTGCTCTCCCAGTTTTTCCCTGTTGGGGTCTGTTTGCAAGAACCCAAATTACAATCCACTGTTATCAGGCCCTTTTCAGGCTATGATTTGTTATATTCATCGGATCCTTTTTCCGATGGAACCTTTAACGAAAGTGCTCTTCTTATACGCACTGGTGTTCCATACCGTCAGCTCTATGTTCCTTCTTCCTTACATTACACCGCAGCCCGTATCCACTTGAATAAGTGGTATACACTCTGTTCTTTATATCTCTCCCCTTCGCGGGGATTGTCTATCCCAGATGTTGATTTTCTGGTTTCTTCCTTACCGCCACCTCTTCTGTTTCTTGGCGATTTTAACGCACACCATTTTCTCTGGGGAGGGTCGCACTGTGACTCCCGTGGCGTTCAGTTGGAGTCATTTCTTGCTTCTCTCCCCCTCCATGTTTTAAATACGGGTACTCCTACCCATTTTGATCCTCGAACTCATTCTTTCTCCTGTATCGATCTCTCCATCTGCTCTTCCTCAACAGTCCTTGACTTCACCTGGTCTGTCCTCCCGGACTTACATGACAGTGATCATTTCCCAATCATCCTTAAGTCCCCTTCGTTTTTTCCACCTCCTCGTTGCCCACGCTGGCAATTTGACCGGGCGAAATGGGACCTTTACACACATCTTACTGCCTTTCATGAGGTTCCTTCCTCGTCCTCCATTGATGAGGTTTTACATCTCTTTTCATCCTCTGTCTTCACAGCGGTTTCACATTCTATTCCCCAAACCTCGGGCAAGCTTTCTCAGTAGTGCGTGCCTTGGTGGTCTCCTACTTGTGCTCGGGCAGTACTTTTGAAACACTCTGCGTGGGGCAGGTATCGATATAACAGAACCACAGAGAGACTCCTTGATTTTAAGCAGAAGAGAGCACTTGCTCGCTGTGTCATACGTGATGCTAAACGCACTTGCTGGCGAGATTAAGTTTCTACTGTCACTTCGGCTTCCTCGATGAGTGCAGTCTTGAAGAAAGTGCGGAAATTGAGTGGTAAATTCTCCCCCGACCCGGCTCCTGACCTTCAGGTTGCCGGTGTCGATATAGCACACCCTCTTGCCGTTGCCACTGAAATTGGTAATCATCTTGTCCGCATTTCTCAGGGGCTCCATCTTTGCCCCTCGTTCCTTTCTTCTAAGTCTGCCAGCGAGTTAAAGCCCTTAGATTTTACTTCTCTTAGAAAAGAATCTTATAATGTGCCTTTTACCCTTCAAGAACTGGAGGCAACACACACTGCTTGCCGATCATCGGCAGCTGGGCCAGACGGCATACATATTCGTATGCTACAGCATTTACATCAGTCTGCTCTTACTGTCCTCTTACGTCTCTTTAATCTTGTATGGTCGCAAGGAGTTCTTCCAAAGCTGTGGAAGTCTGCTATTGTTCTCCCTTTTCGCAAACCAGGTACTACGGGACGTGATACCTCCCACTACCGTCCCATCGCTCTTACCAGTGCTGTTTGCAAGGTGATGGAACGTCTAGTTAATAGACGTTTGATGTGGTATTTAGAGACGCACAATAGTCTCTCCCCTAGTCAATATTTCTTTCGTAAGGGTCGTTCTGCCATTGACCCCTTACTGCGCTTAGATACGTATATTCGAAATGCCTTTGCTAATAACCACTCAGTTATCGCCATCTTTTTCGACCTTGAGAAGGCTTATGACACAACTTGGAGTTATAATATCTTGGCCCAGGCCCACTCCTTAGGCCCATTCTTCCTTAAGGCCTTCTTAACTGACAGACATTTCTGTGTCCGGGTTAGTAATGAGCTTTCCCCGGAATTTGTCCAAGCTGAAGGTGTCCCCCAGGGTTGTGTTCTGAGCAAAACTCTCTTTCTCCTTGCTATAAATAATCTGGCATCTGTTCTCCCATCCGATATTTGGTCATCGCTCTATGTGGATGACTTTGCTATAGCTTGTGCAGGTGCTGACTGTCACCTCATTGCAGTTTCCCTCCAGCATGCCATCAACCGGGTTTCTGATTGGGCCACTACTCACGAGTTTAAATTTTCTAGTGGCAAAACTCATCAAATTACGTTTACTAGACGTTCAGTGGTCTCTGATCATCCATTGTACCTATACTGCTCACGTATCCCAGAACGTGATAGTCAGGTTTCTCGGCCTCCTGTTTGACCGTAGATTGTCCTGGAAATCTCACATTACCTCTCTGAAGGCGACTTGTCATAGCCGGCTGAACCTCCTTAAAACCCCACACATCTTTCATGGAGGGCTGATCGTAGAACTCTCCTTCGCCTACATTCAGCCCTAATTTTATCGAAACTCGATTATGGTGACCAGATATATTCGGCAGCCTCTCCTGCTACTCTTTCCAGCCTTAATCCCATCCATCACCAGGGATTACGCTTATGCCTTGATGCTTTTCGTTCTTCCCCGGTTGAGAGCCTCTATGTAGAAACGAACATTCCATCCTTGTCCGATCGTCGTGATGCACATTGCATTCGCTATTATGTTCGCTCTCATGACCTCCACAATCCTTCCATGTATAGGATTGTCACAGATGTTAGTAGACGCTCGTTATTTGTTCGTCGCCCCTGTTTACTTCGTTCCTTTTCTCTTCGTCTGCATTCACTCGTCTTCCCTTCAGCTTCTGCCTTTATATGTTCATGTGGCTTCACCCTTTCCTCTACCCCCTTGGGAAGTTCCTGCTGTCAGTGTCTGTTCTATTCCCCTACCTTGCGCGAAAGCCCAACTACCTACGGCGGCTTCTCGCTCTTTCTTTCTAGACCATTTCCGTTCTCATTCCCATGCCATCGAAGTATACACCGATGGTTCAAAGTCATCTGATGGCGTCGGATTTGCAGCAGTGTTTCCGGACAGTGTCGTACGAGGGCATCTATTACCCTCGGCTAGCATATTTACGGCTGAATTGTATGCCATTCTTGTGGCACTTATCCGTATTGCATTTATGCCTGTATCACCATTTGTGGTCGTTTCAGACTCCCTTAGTGCTTTGCAGGCTATCCGTAAAATTGATACACCTCACCCCCTAGTTCTTCGTATCCACCTTTGGTTACGCCGTATCTTTAGCAAGCATAAAGATATTCTCTTTTGTTGGGTCCCTGGTCATGTTGATGTACAGGGCAATGAACAGGCAGACACTGCTGCGCGGTCAGCAGTACATGACCTTCCAGTTTCATATAGAGGTGTTCCTTTCACGGACTATTTTGCGGTCATTGCTACCCACCTTTGCACGCGTTGGCAACAACGCTGGTCTGACCTGCTGAATAACAAACTTCATTCTATTAAACCGGTTATAGGTTTCTGGCCTTCTTCTTGTCACCAATGTCGAGGTTGGGAGACTACACTCTCCCGTCTTCGCATCGGCCACACTCGTCTTACTCACGGGTATCTCATGGAGAGGCTCCCTGCCCCTCTCTGTGAGCATTGTCAGGTTCCAGTGTCTGTTCGACATATCCTGTTGGACTGGCCACTCTATCAACGAGCACGCAGAATTTACCTCCAACGACGTCTTCGCTCTGCGGCCCTTTCTTTACCTTCCCTTCTTGTAGATGGACCCTCCTTTAATCCTGACTCTCTCATTGACTTTTTGACAGAAACTGACTTACTACACAAACTCTGAAGATTATACCTCTAGCACCTCCCTCAGTCCCTTCTACCTCGATCTCTTGCTACCCTCTATCCCTGCACTATCCACCATCATGCTGCACTCCATACCCTACTAATCGTCCATCTCCCTCTTACAACCCACTCTCCCTGCATCCTACAATAACCTGCAGCGCTGTATAACCCCTGTGGTTTAGCGCTTCTATTTTATTATAATAATAATAATAATAATAATGACGCTACTATACATATGCTTGAACTAATATATTTGGCACTCGAAAAAATGAAATTTCCCTGGGACATTTCATAGACCTATGAAAAGCATTTGATACAGTTGACCATGATCTATTGCACCTAAATTATTATTACAGTGGACCCCCGAGTTTCGTAAGGTTCTTACTTCGTAAACATCAGGTTTCGTAAGCTTTTTACGATTTCGAGAATCGTAAAACCGCTCGTTTCGTAACGTATTAGACCTGTCCGCCTGTTCCGCGCCTGCGCAGGACGCCGCCAGTGAAGCGTTGTTTACCATTGAGAGAACATTACCTAGCGCGCTCTTTCAAACATTCACACTACATTTGGTGTTTTTTTTGGTGCTTTAGTGATTGTCACTGTGAAATAAGTCACCATGGGTCCAAAGAAGCTTCCTAGTGGCACCCCTGTGGTAGCATTCATGCAGGGAGTGTAGCATTCATGCAGGGAATGTAGCAGGCATGCCGTTCGGATAGGTGCCAGTGAGATAGTCGTTAGGTGGAGTATTTGAACTTGGGATTTTGCTTGCCAGCTTTTTACCTATGGTGGAGAAGAAATAATTGAGTTTGTTTGCTGTTTCAATAGGTGGGAGTAGGGGTTCATCTGGTTTTGTTAGCTTGATTGTTCTGTTTGTGGATATCTTTTTTGTTCCTAGAATTTCAGATAGGGTTTTCCAGGTCTTTTTTATATCACCTTTTAAGTTATGTAGTCTGTTCTCATAGTACAATTTTTTTGACCTTCTTATCAGACTCGTTAGGTTTGATGAGTAGCGTTTTGTTTCTTCTCTTGTTATTTGTCCCATTCTGTACTGTTTTTCATATAGGTGCTTTATATTAATGGATTTGAGTATGCTGGGGTTAGCCAGGGACTATTTAATCTTTTAGTTGTGATTTGTTTAGTTTTTTAGGGCAGTGCTTATTATAGAGGTATTGGGTCTTTTAAGAAAATTATTAATACATAAGTCAGTATCTGGGAAGTTGTCTATTTCTGTTTGCCAGTCAATGTTTGTCATAGCTGTTATAAAACTATTTATAGCTGTCTCATTATGTAGTCTGAAGGTAACTTTAGTAGTCTCTAGTGGTAATTTTCCGAGATTTGTTATGAGAAAGGTTGGGTAATGGTCAGTGGTATTGTCTGTGATTATGCCTGATTTTAATGGGGATATGGTGTTAGTCCAGATATGGTCTAATAGAGAGGCACAGGTCTGAGAGATTCTCGTAGGTTTTGTTATTGTCGGGAGCAGCAAGCAGTTGCTCATAGTGTTTGTGAATTCAGTTACTAGTGGGTCCTGATCTTGTAGGTTTATATTGAAGTCTCCTGTGAGGATTAAGTGGTCTTTGTTCATATGTGCATCAGTAATTATACTTCCTAATTTTTCACTAAATTGCTGAATGTTTGACTGTGGTAATCTATAGATGTTTATAACTGAGAGGTTTTTGTAGATATTTGGATTTAAATTTAGCTATTATATATTCTCCATGTTCATCTCGTGTGCATGTATTGTTAATGCATTCAAGCTGGTCTGAGTAGAACATAGCTGTGCCACCTCCTTGTTGGTCTGGCCGACAATTGTGTATGGCTGTGTAACCAGGAATGGCATAGATATATGTAGTATGAGGCTTTAACCATGTTTCAGTGAGAGCATTGATGGACATACTGGCCTGAAGTGAGTTTAATAATGCAGTGAGGTCATCAAAATGTTTGCCTAAAGATCTGACATTGTAATTAAAGATAGTTATGTTATTGTTGGATTTGAGTAGTGTTTTAGCCTGTTCTGCTGTGTAGTAATGACAGTTGTTGTTAGGTTCATGCAAGTCATTTAATAGAAGGTTGGTATCAGGATCAATGTTTGGAATCATAAGATTTAGTGTGATTCTATAATTAAACTTAAAAATAGAACAACGCAAGTAGACCTAAGAATAGGACAATGCAAAAGGATTTCTTGGCACGTGAGTTAGTACAAAACCTACTTCATGCTATTTGGAAACAGCTTCAAATGTACAGCTAAATATATTGATAAATGGTGCACCCATTTCAAGACATTGAATGAAGTCTCAAATTCCAGACCCACATACAGCAAATATCCAAGAAAGTCTCCAAAACAGTAGGCATTCTTTCAAAGATACGGTACTATGTACCCCAAACGGCTCTTCTTGCTATTTACCATTCTCTCATTTACTCTTACCTCATCTATGGTATTTATGCATGGGGCTACAAAACGTTCACACAGAACATCATACTCAGATATTAACCCTCCTCTCAAACTCCTCCTTGATAACTACAACAGAACACACAGGCATAAAACAATGCACAAATCACTGTTCGATATCCCTCATGTCCATCTCTTCCTATGCAAAAATGCTATGCACATAAAGGGCCCGAAGACCTGGAATTCATTGCCAGAACACACTAAAAGGCCCCTACCTGCAAATCAATTTAAAGCCCTACTTAGAAATCACCTCATCACCCAAACTTAACCAGACAAACACTGTACTTAACACCTGCCAATTACTCAAAAAACTCCTAAATAATTTATGACTGCTCAACTATTTAATCATTACTTCAAACTTAAAATAGTTTCAACTTGATTGTTTTAAGTTGTAATACTGTATTTTATATATAATACATCAAAACTATAATTCTTCTTTACCTAAATTATTAAAGCCATATAGTGTGAACTAATAGAATATTCAATTTTCTTGTATACATTGTAACTCACCAAATGACCATAGTATTTACAATTACAACACTGTTATTGCCTTTTTAATCTTAAGTTAGTCTTAAGTTTGTCCGAAATGCTCTGCATATAAAGGGGCTTTTGGCATGTTCACCCAATTGTTACACTCCTTTGTACAAACATATGCTAAAATAAAATTATTATTATTACTTTCTTATATGGGTGTGAAGCATGGGTTGCAAATGCTGCAGTGAGGAGGCAGTGGAGATGATGTGTCTAAGGGCAATGTGTGGTGTAAATATTATACAGAGAATTTGTAGTGTGGAAATTAGGAGGTGTGGAGTTACTAAAAGTATTAGTCAGAGGGCTGAAGAGGGGTTGTGGAGGTTGTTTGGTCATTTAGAGAGAATGGAACAAAGTAAAATTACTTGGAGAGCGTATAAATCTATTGGGGAAGGAAAGCTGGGTAGGGGTCGTCCCCGAAAAGATTGGAGGGAGGGGTTAAAGGAGGTTTTGTGGGCGAGGGACTTGGACTTCCAGCAAGCGTGCGTGAGCATGTTAGATAGGAATGAATGAAGACGAATGGTTTTTGGGACCTGATGAGCAGCTGGAGTGTGAGCAGTTTAATATTTTGTGGAGGGATTCAGGGAAACCGGTTAGCTGTACTTGAGTCCTGGAAATGGGAAGTACAATGCCTGCACTTTAAAGGAGGGGTTTAGGATATTTGCAGTTTAGAGGGACTTCTAAACTGTCATATCTGAGCGCCTCTGCAAAGACAGTGATTATGTATGAATGATGGTGAAAGTGTTGAATGATGAAAGTTTTTTCTAGGAGGAAAAGAGAAGACATAATAACTGCATTCAAGATTATGAAACATGAAGGAATTATTTAGGAAGACTTGCAAACCTCATCAACTGGAAGAACATGATGTCAGAAGGAAGAGCTGCTGTTAGGTTACTAGAAAGTTTTTCTTCACAAACAGTGGAATGGTTTACAAATGGAGTGCTACAGCCACTAAAAACTAAAAGAAATTGAAGCTTGAACACCAGAATAACCACTTAACTTCACTTTTGTAGCTACATATAGATAACACTTTAAGAGGCCGACTTGATGCTAAAGGACTCTTGATAGAAGAAATTGGAACTATCATCCTCTTTCTTGGATCATACCTGATTACCTAACATTTCCCAGGTGCTGTATGATCTCTGCAGTTTTAGCACTTTCCCATTAAAATAACGATAATATAAATATCACTTTCACAAGGGAAGTCCAGGTTAATCATTAAAATTCCACAACTATTTCACAATCATTGACCCTAAATTGCAGCAAATTTAGATGGAAAGAGCAAATAACCTCATTATTTACATAAGATTTGTTTGGTTTTACTCTGGCAAGTACCCTATGGAAAAAGTGGGTTCACCTCCCAGGAAAGAGAAACCTGTACTTTGGGTGCAAATCACAACACTGCATTATGTTGACAGCTTTGGGAGGAGTAATGTCAATATGATAGTTCTAATAGTTGAATGGGCAGTTTCTTGTGCTTGATTGATAGAATGTAACGCATAATAGCGAAACATCTAAGAATTTGGTCAAATTATACAGTGGAACTGGCTTAAAATAGGACTCAACAAGGGTGAAATCACCAGTGTAAATTGTGTCCAGACCTCTACCTTTGCACCCGAGAAATAAGTTTTCCATCAAATTTCTTATTTCTGGTGTCATTACCTTTGGAAAAAGATTCTCTACCATTTCAGTTTTTTTTTTTTTTTTTTTTTTTAAATAGAGGCACTGACATTGTTGGCACTTTTAATTCTGGGATTTCCAACAGTGAAGGGGTTAACAAGGTCAGTCATATCAAATGTAACACTTCATTACTAGCTGTTTGTTCAGTCATTATCTATGCAAGGAACCACTAAAATTTGAAGCCAAAGGGGTTGTTCTCTCTCTCCAGTGCATAAACCAAATCAAGACAATGGATATAGAACATTGGTGGGAATTATTATTATTATAATCAAAAGAAACACTAAACCACAAGGGACATTGGTGGGAAGAGTTGAGAAAAAACATGGGAAATTCTTACCTTGCATCCTTCCTTCTAAGAGGGAAAAAAAAAAGTCATCGCTTATGTTGAAACTCTTGGAAGATTCTCCTTTTCAAACTCCTTGATGAATTACAGAAAATCCCTTTTCAGCTTGGTAAATACTGTACAATATTTCCATCACAATAATCCTCCCCAGGGTAGAAAGCTTACCTTGTGGTTGTGTATGTGATCCTCTTCTATTCTCAAAGAGCAGGTAGATGGTTAGGTTGGTTAACTTGGTTTAAGGCCTATCAATTAAATGAGGGGTCATTAAGGTTGCATATAACCTGTTTACAACCAGTCAAGAATACTTTAATCTCTAAAATAAGAATTAAACTCAGTATATTTATACACAGACATACACCTCGGTGTATATATTTTTGGTAATCTTTCACCCTGACAATATGTACAGGCCAGCCTACTGACTGAAAACTCGTCACCAGCTGTAGTGCTATCCATGTTGACGAGCCAATAAGATGTGAACAAATGAGGCGATAAATATTGGAATTAGAAGGAGAGGATGATGGTAGGAAGCATACTTAACTAAAGTGGAAGCAAGTCCAAACTTGCTGATAGGAAAAGTAGTACATGAGGGCTTGTGTTCCCATGTCATTCATCAGAGCCCATACATAGAAGTAATTTTCTTGATTGTTTTTATTACAGAAAGCAATGTCCTACATAAATGGTCCCCATGTACAACAAAGATTTAGCCACAGAAATCAATTATGGTACCAATTCAATGCAAGAGTGACACTTCACTCCTTTGTTGTTAAACAGAGAATAAAGAATGGCAAACAGCAGGTTGCCTTCATCTTCTCTTATAATGTTTTCAGTTGGCTACCACTAGTGTATGCACCTGGTATTTGTAAATGCAGGAATTTATAGAAATTCATAGTGAAATTTTACTCAAAGTTGTACTGCATAAAATAACATAACTTACTGTGAGAATCTAGCTTTAGGATTGACCAGTCCTGATGGCAAATTCAGAATCTCCTTTACATTGTAAACTTTTCCTTAGTCAAAAATTTTCATAGGGAATTCTCTTTAAATATTCAAGAACTTCATAATCTAATTTAGAACTCCCAGTTAGGAATCTTACTTGCTTTAAACATACTGCCATTGGTGCAATTGGCAGACACTAAACACTTGTCAGATGATGGAAGCAAGAGTGAGGCTGGTGTTCAAACTCACTCTTGTGCCATATGTTGTGGAACATGGATTATTAGTGATCTCAAATCCCTCTATCACTGGTAACATGGTTATTTAGGAGTGCAGGTTACTAGTTAGGATGTGACATTTCTGCAAACGATGTCTCAGTAGCTCTCAAAGTTTTAGTTTTCCAAGCTATATTAATAAACTGCTTGACTTCAGACCATTTCTTTATGTTGACCTAGAGACTGCCAAGACCAATCCTTATAACTCTTAACCAGAATGTGAACCTCAGGATTCATTTTTTTTAATTTTCAGTGTTAAAGTATTTTTTTTTTCCATTTCATTTAGTCTGCCCGAAATACTCAGGCATGCTAGTGGCTTTTTGTGCTTAATATTTTATAACGTGTAAATCTCTCTCTCTCTCTCTCACACACACACAACGACGGCCAACACGGTTTCAGGGACGGGAAATCCTGTGTCACAAACCTACTGGAGTTCTACGACAGGGTGACAGCAATAAGGCAAGAGAGAGAGGGGTGGGTAGATTGCATATTCTTGGATTGTAAGAAGGCGTTTGACACAGTTCCACACAAGAGATTAGTGCAGAAGCTGGAGGACCAGGCAGGGTAACAGGGAAGGCACTACATTGGATCTGGGAATACCTGTCAGGAAGACAGCAGCGAGTCATGGTACGTGGCGAGGTGTCAGAGTGGGCGCCGGTGACGAGCGGGGTTCCACAGGGGTCAGTCCTGGGACCAGTGCTGTTTCTGGTATTTGTGAACGACATGACGGAAGGAATAGACTCCGAAGTGTCCCTGTTTGCAGATGATGTGAAGTTGATGAGAAGAATTCAATCGGACGAGGACCAGGCAGAACTACAAAGGGATCTGGACAGCCTGCAAGCCTGGTCCAGCAACTGCCTCCTGGAGTTCAACCCCACCAAGTGCAAAGTCATGAAGATTGGGGAAGGGCAAAGAAGACCGCAGACGGAGTACAGCCTAGGGGGCCAGAGACTGCAAACCTCAATCAAGGAAAAGATCTTGGGGTGAGTATAACACCAGGCACATCTCCTGAGGCGCACATCAACCAAATAACTGCTGCAGCATATGGGCGCCTAGCAAACCTAAGAACAGCATTCCGACATCTTAATAAAGAATCGTTCAGGACCCTGTACACTGTGTACGTTAGGCCCATATTGGAGTATGCAGCACCAGTTTGGAACCCACACCTAGCCAAGCATGTGAAGAAGCTCGAGAAAGTGCAAAGGTTTGCAACAAGACTAGTCCCGGAGCTAAGGGGTATGTCCTACGAGGGAGGTTAAGGGAAATCGACCTGACGACACTGGAGGACAGGAGAGATAGGGGAGACATGATAACAACATATAAGATACTGAGAGGAATTGACAAAGTGGACAGAGACAGAATGTTCCAGAGATGGGACACACCAACAAGGGGACACAGATGGAAGTTGAAGACTCAGATGAATCACAGAGATGTTAGGAAGTATTTCTTCAGTCACAGAGTTGTCGGGAAGTGGAATAGTTTAGGAAGCGATGTAGTGGAGGCAGGCTCTATACATAGCTTTAAGCAGAGGTATGATAAAGCTCATGTCGCAGGGAGAGTGACCCAGTAGCGGCCAGTGAAGAGGCGGGGCCAGGAGCTTTGACTCGACCCCTGCAACCACAACTAGGTGAGTACAACTAGGTGAGTACACACACACACAAAAAAAAAAAAAATTGTATACTATGCAAAGAAATAAAAAAAACTGAATTTGAATTTTTAGGTGTTGCAGGGAATGCTTACCAGGTGATGCTTCTTCTTGCAGGGATGGCACTGAGGTGGGTAACCCACTTTTCCTCACCAGGTTAAAAAAAGAAAAAAAAAATATTTGCTTTTGTAACAAAAAGAAAATGTTAAAAAATTTCAGTTGTAAAATTTATAATTACAGTGGACCCCCACCTAACGAGCACCCCGGAAATCATACAATTATGTAAGTACTGTATAATATTGTAAGTGCTTGTGGAAGTGTATTTTTGGGGGTCTGAAATAGACTAACCTACGTGACATTATTTCTTAAGTAAATTCGTTTGGTAATGGCACTTGAGCAGGCTTTTGGAATGAATTTTGCTCATTAGGCGGGGGTCCACTGTACCAGTTTATTTCATATATGTATGACATGAATTCTGGTCAATAGCAATTCAAATTTATGTTACTGAACAGAACATGACAAAGTGCGAATGCAAAAATACAGATAATGGACATTAGTGAGTACTACTGTTTAAGCTGTACTATAATTATTTGTCTCCTAATTTTTCCTCAAAAATTTCATTAGATTTTTCACTTTCGGTTCTCTCTGATGCTCAGAAATCTTTGACTGATTTTGGCTCTATTATTATAATAAAAACTAAGCACTAAACCCACAAGGGTCATATAGTGCTGCAGGGTAGGGTGTGCTGTTTAATATGATTGATCTGAAACTAGCAAGGGTGGAGAATATAAGAGGGAGAATTCTTAAGGGCAGTGAAGAGTGCTAAAGGAAGTATATAATCAAAGGTTGTGTAATAAATCTGTTGCTGTCAAAGAGGGAGTCTGTGTCAAAGGTGGGACTGTCAGCGAGGAGGGAAGATAAAGTAAGGGTGTTAAAGTGGTGACGACGTTGGTAGTAAATTCTGTATGCTCGCTGGTAAACAGGACAGAACAATAGAATATGGCAAACTTGAAATTGTAACCTGACAATTCTCAGAGTGGAACTGGGCACCTCTCCATGAGATACCCATGAATGAGACATACGTGTCCCCGATGCAAAGACGGGAATGTGTAATTTCCCAACCACAACATCGATAATAAGAAGACCAGGATCCTAAACACGGCTTTATAGAATGTAATTTGTTATGAATCAACTCAGACCAACATTGTTGTCAACAGTTGCAAAGGTGCTAGAGATTACAGGAAAACAGTGAGAATGGAATACCCCTATATGAAACAGGAAGGTCATGTACCTCTGATAGCACAGCAGTCTGCCTGCTCATTGGCCTGAGCATCAACATGACCAGGGACCCAGCAGAAAATGATTTCTTTGTTTTTGCTAGAAATGTGGCACAACCAAAGTTGTACAGTGGACCCTTGGTTTTCATCAATAATTCTTTCCAGAATGCTGTTCGAGTGCCGTTACCGAACGAATTTGCTCCCATAAGAATGAATGTAAATTAGATTAGTCGTTTCAGACTCCCCAAAATGCACTTACAAAAATACACTAACAAAAATACACTTACATAATTGTTCGAGTTGGGAGCTGTACAAAAACTGAGGGTCCACTGTATATAAAGAACTAGAGGATGAGGCAAATAAAATTTTTTGATAGCTTGCAAAGCACTAAAGGAGTTTAAAACTACCATGAATGTTGAGGTAGGCCCGGATGCAATATGTATAATTGCTATGAGAACTTCATACAGTTCAGCTGTGAAAATGCTAGCCGAGTCTAATAAATGACCTCGCACTACACTGTCTGGGAACACTGCTGTGAACCCAACACCGTCAGAGGATTTAGAAGCATCAGTGTAAACTACAACAGCATAAGAATGAGACTGGAAGTGGTTGAGAAAAATGGAGAGAGAAGCAACTGTAGATATTTGAGGTTTTGCCACACAGCAGTGGAGAAGAACAGACTCAAACTGTCAGAACCTCCCTTTGGCTCTAATTGAGCTTACTTTTCAGTGCTTCATGGAACCACTACCTCTCCTAGTCCTTGAGGGACACCCTAGAAATGAGTACAGGTTATTTACCTTCCCATACCATACCTGACTGCTGTAATTAGTTGGTCCTCCGTGCCTTGTTTCAAACAAGCTCTATGCTACTCTTTCAAGTCTCATGCTTGCTGCCTTTGCCTGGAAACCCTGGCACCAGATGCTCTTGTACCTTCTGGGCTTTAAGTTTACATGTGTGTGTCAATCTCTCCCTTCTCTCAGGCACAGTTATGCCTCCAGTCTCAGTATGTAACATTTATTGTTTGGTTACATGCAAAGTGTCTAGTAACGCTCATCACCTTCCTGAAGGGCTCTCTGTCTCAATGGTCTCTCGCCTAAGGGTGCCATCTGCCCATAATACAAGCATCAACTGCCTGATAATTAATAGGATGAGACCTAATAGCCTGTGTCCTTCCTCTGAAGCCTACTGAATGATGATGCACACACGTTGTCCCTCTCCTCTGACATCCCTGTCCTTATTTCCTTTCCACACTTGTGGCAGGTCACTTAACAGATAATTGGTTGGTGTTCTGTTCTGGAATCAGTGTGACTGATGCCAACAAAAGTACAGTGGAACCTCGGTTTTCATCATTAATTCGTTCCAGAAAGTCTGACGAAAACTGAATTCGACGAAAACTGAAGCAATATTTCCCATAAGAAATAATGTAAATCCAATTAATCCATTCCAGACACCCAAAAGTATTAACAAAAAATACATTTTATAGAGAATAATTATAGTTTTACATAAAGGAAACAATGAGAAATAAATATAAAGGATTAATGAAATGGATAAATGAACATTTAACATCACTTTTACCTTTATTGAAGACTCTTGTTGGCGTATGGAAGACGCGAGGAGGGAAGAGGGAGGAGGAGAGGTTATTGGTTGGAAGTGGAATCCCCCTCCATAAGGACTTCAGGTATCAAGTCCCTATCTGGGGTTACTTCCCTTCTTTGTCTTTTACTGGCACTGGACCCCTGTTGCACAAAAAATCTATCCAGAGAGGTCTGTTTCTGGCATCCCTTTAAGATTTGCCTAAAATGGGACAAGGCATTGTCACTGAACATGTTGCAGACATGGCTTGCAACAGCTTTGTTATGGCAATATTTCTCCACAAAACTTTGCACCTCACTCCACTTTGCACACATGTCCTTAATCACTGAAGAAGGCACATTCTTCCCTTTTTCTTCCTCCTCCTCTGAAGCAATTTCCTCAGCTGCGATCTGTTGCTGTTCCAGTTGAAGGTGTTGCAGCTCTTCAGTGGTTAGCTCTTCCATGATCATCCACCAACTCTTCCACATCCTGGTCACTCACATCCAACCCCATGGACTTTTGTACTTTGCTACAAGTTCTTTCTTGAATTCTATTGTATTTCTTGCCTTCTTTATCAAAGGGCTGGCACTCGAAACTTTCTTTGGGCCCATGGTGGCTTATTTAGCAGTCACACTCAATAAACAAGCACAAAAAACTATGGATTATTACGAAATGTTTCGTATGAACGTGCAGGGTAATGTTCACTTGACGAGAAACAAAGCCAGACTGACTCAGAACGCGTGCGTGGGATGCTTTGTGTGGGCGCGGACACGTTTGGTACGGCGGACGAAAACCGAGGTGATGAACGAAAACTGGGACAAAATTTTGACGATAAAAGTTGTCGAAAACCAAATTCAACAAAAACCAGGGCAAACAAAAACCGAGGTTCCACTGTATAGTCCTCAGAGTAAAGTACACCTACCATCCAACTTACGACCTGCTTGACATACGACCACTCTACTTACAACCATGTTTTCTATGCAAATGTTCTGGGAAATAAACAACTGTTTGTGCTGTACACAGTGTTTCTCATAAACCTTACAGTATAAAATACAGTCTAACAGCATAAAAAAAGTAAAAAATGAAATACCAAAATAAAACAATAAAATCCTTACATAATGTGATGCTGATATTCAGTAGTAAGGTTTGACTTACGACCAGTTAGTCGGAACCAAGCTGGGTCGTAAGTCGGATGGTAAATGTATATTCCCTTCAACAGCAATTTCAAGTTCATACATTATATATACATGTGTTGTTTAGTGCACCCTGATAGGTTAATTACATATCCTTCTTAGGCAGAGGATCCCCCAAAACTCCACAACCTACATTTGGGACATGCATTGGAATTCTATGTTAGGGTGTTGCTTTTTCCATGGTGTTCAAGCTTGTAGTGGTTAAAAAAAAAAAAATCAATCAGGGCTTAACTGATCTTAGTGTTGTAAGCCTGGTGCTTCTAGTAAAAAGATTTGGTGTTCTCGACTCTTTGGATGGTCAGAGAATGCCTCTTAAAACCAAATCTCTGGGCCGTCACCGATAAGTCATGCATGTGTGGTTGTGGCCTTGGACTCTGATTACACTTGTGTGACTGTCACCTGTCCTGATGCATACATGCAAGTAGTGGCAAGGCCTTTTGGCTCCTGATTTAGTGTAATCCTAGTTTTTAATAAAACAATTTTTTTTTCTTCAACAAGTCGGCTGTCTCCCACCGAGGCAGGGTGACAACAGATATATTTTCATATAATGTAAGTGGCATTAAAATAATTCATCCACACATTTCATAGTAATATGTCAACTCTAAGTAATATCTTTACAACTTAAGTCTTAATTTAAGTATCATAGCTTAGGAATAATGAGCTGAAGAACCTGGGTTCAATCCTATGATAGGTAGAGATGTTGGGCATGTTTCCTTATACCTGTTGCCTCAGACCACCTATCAGGAAATAGGTACCCAAATGTCAGCCGACTGTTGTGGGTCACATCTTGAGAAAGGAAGGGGAAACAGGTGGTAGTGCACCTTGGAACTGAGGTGGATGACAGCTCCTACCCTGTAAATTCCGTTTTTTTTTTTTTTATCTGTACACAAACTTAACCCATTGTTGTAATTTAAAATAATAATTTTTATTTATTATCCAATTAACTATTGTTTTCAGTATCTCACAATTTGGGATATAATAGCTGCTGGTAGGCTAAACCAAGTATTTATATTAGTGGTGCCCTTTGTACTCTTCTGAGAACTAAGTTCACATACATGAAGAGTGTGTGAAGGTGTAAAAGCATTACACTTGTATCATGATAGCAAGCCTGTAACTAGACTGCCAACAAAAACATTTGTCTATTAAGAAGAAATAAACTTTCATATTTGTGTTGCATACAGAATTCTTCCATGCAGTGAGAAGCATACCAAATATATAAGATTACCAAGAGGACCATGCACTTTAGCAAATACTGCTAAATAATAACTTATTTTAGAACAATTCCGTCACTGCAAAATGTTTATTTGGCAAATATAATATTCACAATAACCAAACAATTAGTACAGTATATTCATATATTACACAACATGCTAATCAATTCATATATCTCTTTCAATTCCTTAACTGAATATTTTACATGTGATAATGGTGTATGTTACAGATGACTTCATGTAGATGGGTTGAAAGTAACAAAATGTATGACTAAAGCTACATTCACAAGTCTGTAACAAAATATAACATGATATACAATCTTGGACCATGGGACAGACTGCACACCAGTTCACTATTCATCTCATTATGAGATGTTGAACTAGTACAGTGCTTACCCTTAAAAACAATTAACAGGACCTGAAATGCAATATTCACAAAAAATTACCTTAAAAGTATATGTTCTTTTACCTTATAGTAAATTTCTTCATACCATTTCATATTATTATTATTATAATCAAATAGAAGCGCTAAACCACAGGGGTTATACCATTTCATAATTAAAAAATATTAATATCCTTTGAAACAAATTATCTCTTCTAATAAATACTGTATATTCATAAATCTATTTTTTTTGTGGGAATAAATGGTGCAATGTACTACTGTTTTACTTAGTAAATCTCTAAAAATTTGCTTGTCCCCTTGCACCATGAGCAACTTATGGCAGCAGTGTACAGTAGGTGTCATAAATATGCATGCTCATAAGTATGCCTTCAGCAGACTATTTCTGACAGATTAAAAAAGTGCCAGGGAAACTTTTGTATGGAAGATAGTGTCCTTTCCCATACTTCCAAAGACATTAAGAACTAGCTAATTTATTGTGATTTTTCCATACTTTAATGACTGGCCTGGAAACTCACCAGAATTAAATCTGATAAGAAACATTGATAAACTTATTAAGCATAAGCATGGACATGTCCTCTAACTTCAAAATCTGGAGTGTCATTTAGTAGAAGTGGGAAAGTATTGGCTTTTCTATCCTCCATACATTAGCCTCGTCAGTGCCTAGGAGACTTTATGGAGTGCATCAGGAAAAATGATAATTCTACAGAATACTAGTTTAAGTGAAGAAAACATACATATTTCAGTAGTACAGTGGTACCCCGGTTTACGATGGTCCCCAAACTCACCCTTTTATGTAAGTTTATTTTTTTAAATGCTTTTGTAAGTGTAATTTTGGGGGTCTAAAAGGACTAGTCTATTTTACAACATTTCTTAAGGAGATAAATTCGTTTGGTAATGGCACTTGAACAGCATTCTGGAATGAAAAAATATCGTAAACCGGGGTACCACTGTATATATAAAAAACAATAAGTTATGGTGAGCAGTCTCACTTTCTATCTAATATACTTATGCACATATGTATTTATGATGCCTACTGTATACTGAATACATTGTTGGTAAGCAACTTTTAATGAAATTATGTCATAGGAAATTAGGGTAACAGTGGCATAACAAAAGCTAAGCAACTAAAATAGCAATGATTCTGTAACATGTTACAGATTTTTAAAAGTTTTTTATATCCATGGGGAAGTGGAAAAAGAATCCTTCCTTTGTAAGCCATGCATGAAATAAAAGGCTACTAAAATGGCAGGAGCAAGGGACTAGTAACTCCTCCTCCTGTATAAATTACTAAATGGAAAAAAAAGAAGAAATCACCCTGCCTCAGTGGGAGATGGGTAGTGTTAAAAAATATTATTTTTAATGCTATTTATTAACAGGTATCTGATTATTTTATCTCCTGAGCATTAAAAGTTCAGAGAAATTTGGTTACCGAGAGCATACATAATGATGAAAATTGAGTGTTTGTGCTTATAATTTATAAACAAATTGACGAGGTTGAGTTTTTTTTTGTTTAGACTGAATTATTATCTAATATCATTTCCATTCAAATTTGGTTGAGATATATAGATGACATCTCTGTGTGCCTAGGACAACATTTTGGTACATCCTAAAGACAGATTATATGATCTGTACCCTTCAAACATAAATGGGAAACTAAAAAACTACTTTTCATTGCTGTTCTAATTAGTTGATGGTAATATGGTACTGTATTAAGACGACAGTATATAGAAGATGCTTGAGCACATCTATACCTTGCTCTAATGTCATGACCTCCAAGAAATAAAGTTGGTAGAATTATTTATATTCCTAAGAGCTTATTATGTCATTCAAATTTTATAGACAATTTAAAATAAAAATTATATATTTTCAGAAGTTTATATTACTGCCAGTGATATTTTTTCACATGTTGATTTTGCTGCAAGAACTTTTAAAGCAGTTCAGAATTCCATTTCTTCATTAAATGCTTATTCCTATTTCATACAGCAAACCCGCTAATTATTTTTTTTTTTATTAACACATTGGCCGTTTCCCACCAAGGCAGGGTGGCCTGAAAAAAAAAAAAAAAAAAATTCATCATTCACTCCATCACTGTCTTGCCAGAGATGCACTTACACTACAGTTATAAAACTGCATTCAATTTACATTGTAACTACCAATACCTATGTAATCTGCAATGAAATAAAATTTACTTTACTTTATACTTTACTTTAACACTTCTTCAGAGTGCAGGCACTGTACTTCCCATCTCCAGGATTCAGGTCCGGTCTGCCGGTTTCCCTGAATCCCTTCATAAATATTACCCTGCTCACATTCCAACAGCACGTCAAGTCCTAAAAACCATTTGTCTCCATTTGCTCCTATTTAACACACTCGCCCATGCTTGCTGGAAGTCCAAGCTCCACGCACACAAAACCTCCTTTGCCCCCTCCTTCCAACCTTTCCTAGGCCAACCTCTACCCGCCTTCCCTCCACTACAGATTTATACAATCGACGTCATTCTATTTTGTTCCATCCTTTCTACATGTGCGAACTACCTCAACAACCCCTCCTCAGGCCTCTGGATAATAGTTTTGGTAATCCCGCACCTCCTCCTAATTTCCAAACTACGAATTCTTTCCATTATACTCACCCTACATATTGCCCTCAGACATGACATCAAATCCATTCATTCCCTAAAATGTGTGTGAGAGAGACAGAGAGAGGAGAGAGAGAGGAGAGAGAGAAGAGAGAGAGAAGAGAAAGAAGAGAGAGAAGAGAGGAGAGAAGAGAGAGAGGAGAGAGAAGAGAGAGAAGAGAGAAGAGAGCAAAGAGAGAAGAGAGAGAGAGAGAGAGAATGAGAGATAAGAGAAAGAGAATAAGAGAGAGGAGGGGGGTTGATATAACTGATTAATTTTTCATTGTTATAAACTGACAAAACCCAGAATTAGCAGACTTGCACCAATGATTGAAAAGACAAAATGGACACTAAGAATAACAGCATTATAACCTGTAGTACTACACCACAGTACTTTTCTTTATAGTACTATGTAATTTACAGTAATTTTACTTATTTTTTTGTGGTGGAGAGATAAGGTGTAAACTGCCATTATTGATAACGGTAACTCAGAATAATTTTTATTGAGTTTAGTTAGTACGTATCTACATTAACCCTTAGAGCACAGTCTGCAAGTTTGTCTTTGCTTCTATGGGTATCAGACAACATTTGTTTCTTAACATCACATTCCACACATACTCAGGTCACTGAGACACCAGATTCAACCTTCTTTCTTATCAAGTTTTGGCTTAACACCAAGAGCCACAAATTTCCTCTTGGCACCACCACTTGCTTTAGAAGCCACTGTTAATTGCATTTTACTTAATATGTTAATCCTTTCAGTGGCCATCATGTAAAACTAAGTCACTGATTATTATTATTATAATCAAAACTAAGTCACTGAGGCCAGGGGCCCCTCGCGTAGTTATATGTTGTGTGTCCAGCTCGCTCAGATAAGCTGTGAGGTAAATTTTGGCATAGATATATGAAAGAATGGGTCTCCACGATGAGTGTGAACAGTATAAAAAAAATGCTGCTCCATGCTGTGCATGATAGGAAAAGCAAAATTCCGACCATGGGTTTGGTTTAAAATAGTAATTTTGAGGCATTTTCTATGATGGTTTTATAATTTTACTGGCTGTTTCTTGGTATCGTTTGACAGAATGGAAGATATACTACTGAAATAGATTATTTTGGTTGGCTTCAGGAATGGAAGTAGCTTGAAATTGGGATCAAAGTAATGGGAATATTCGATTTTTGCCGATTTTCCTGAGGATGGGTAAGGCTCCCCTACACCCCCTGGCCTGCTTTATGGGTTTTTAATAGGTCTAATTCAATTATTGGGATGCAGTAAACCATTACCAATCATTCCTGGTTATATTTTATTATCCAGGAAACAGAGTAAATCTTCTATTTTTGTGTGATAATGAATTCAAAACAAGACAAGTGTCATATAGGATAGGCCTGGGGACATGATTAGTGGACAAAGGAAATAGTGAACATGGTTTATTCTGCACTATTTTTAAACAGGTATTTTTAGTTTTTTTATAGGGTAGTTATAATAGCTGAATAAACAGTTTCTTGTATTCAATAGAACAGAAGGCATACTAGTACAATAGCTGAGAATTTGGTTGAAAGAAACAATGGAATGGACTTAAAATAGGACTCAAAGTTGTCAAAATTGCTGATGTGTAAATTACTCCCAGACCACTAACTTTGTGCCTGCACAATCCCACAAATTTTCCATCAAATTTTATACTTTTGGCATCATAACCATTTCAGAAGTTTTTTAAAAGTGGACACTGGGAGCAATATTAATTTCAGGGGCCTAGACAGTGAAAGGGTCAATAAAGTCATGTAAATCCAGGGAAAACTGGAGACTGAATGACAAGTGTAAGTATGAGTGAGCACAAACTGGCATAGGCAGACTGACTCGGGGAACAATAAAACAGATAGGTTCTAGATGTGGCAGCTCTGGCCAATACTAAACGTCATAGTCATTGGACTTGGTCCAATGCTTCAGAATACATTTTTAGTGTATTCCAACAGCAGCCCCAGTGCACATGCATAACTTAAGACATCTACAGTAAGGGTTTTATATACACGTGTATGTCGGACCGACACATTCAACGAGAGAGACGTTATTACAATGCTGATCTGTGCCGCCTCGCTTCAGTGTGGTGTTGAATTATTAATTTGTAATTACCAGGCTGTAGGTAGAATTGTCATTAGAAGGGAAATGACCCCCGTCAACTTGAAGGAGAGTGGACACGAATGCTCTAACGATAGATACTTTCATTGGAGATGCACTATTGCTACAGATAAAACCCAGAATTATGGACTTTTTACCATTTTGTTCTATGCTTAAAACGTTTGTCTGACTATCTTAAAATGCAAACATCTTTACTTTCACATATATCTCCACCATTTACTGAAAATTATTTAAAGAGGGTAGCTACAAGGAAGAGTGGTGATACATCGGACATTGGTTTTTTATATAGAAGCACTGGCCTGAACTGCTTGAGACTCGAGAGTAGTCTGATCCTATGAAGATTTTATCAACCATCATTGCTAAAGTTGGTCCACACTGTTTTTTTTTCTGGGTAAAAATTTTCAAATGCTCTATCGTAATTCAGATATAAATCATTTTGTCAAACTGTCATAAGCTCCAGCACTGAGTTTATCAGAAAATACTTGTAAATGAATCACATGGAAATAGTAATTTTAAAACAATTTAACTATTTGTATATTTTAACAATTTTTCCTTCCAAAATATGATCTTTGCCAAAGAAGTCTCCATATGAGGTTTGATAAGGGCTGGCAGCACCTGCCACTGAAACTCTCCACACACATGTATGCAAACATGCATGTGTGTGTACACTCACCTATTTGTAATTGCAGGGGTCTATTCCTAGATCCTGGCCCCACCTTTTAACTTGCAACTCAACAGACTCACCCCCTTGTAGCCTCATGGGCCCTATCATACATGCTCTTAAAAATATGTATTAAACCTACCTCCACCACTTTCTCATCAAGATAATTCGACTTCCCGACCACTCTAAGACAAGAAATACAGTTGACTGTCGGATAACATAGTTACATTTCTGAAAATAGCATGTAATAAAAGAATACATGTAAACTGAACTGAATAACACACAGAAAAAATGATGTTACATTTATTAGACCCCCAAAAAGAGCCAACCCAATTATTTATAGGTCTTGAAATTTAAAAAAAAAATTGTAGGTCTGTGTGTGTTAGTCAAGGATCCCACTACCACTTCTCTACTAGTAGACAGAGGTGCCTTATAGCTCAGTTGTCCCACTTGTTGCAACTGTATGAAAGGGTTTTAAGAAGCAAGATCGCCACCCATCTTGATAACCATCAATTGCACAACCCAGAACAGCATGGGTTTAGAGCAGGCTGCTCCTGTCTGTCCCAACTACTGGACCACTATGACAAGGTCCTGGATGCTCTAGAAGATAAACAGAATGCAGATGTTATATACACAGATTTTGCAAAAGCCTTTGACAAGTGTGACCATGGTGTAATAGCACACAAAATGCGTGATAAAGGAATAACAGGAAAAGTTGGTAGATGGATCTATAATTTCCTAACATGTAGAACACAAAGAGGAGTAGTAGTCAACAGAGTAAAGTCCGAGGCAGCTACTGTGAAAAACTCTGTTCCACAAGGCACAGTACTTGCTCCCATCCTATTCCTCATCCTCATATCAGATATTGACAGGGATATAAGCCACAGTGCTGTGTCTTCCTTTGCAGATGACACCCGAATCTGTATGACGGTGTCCACCGTTGAAGACACGGCTAGACTCCAAGCAGACATAAACCAAATCTTTAAATGGGCTGCAGAAAACAATATGAAGTTCAATGATGAGAAATTTCAATTACTCAGATACGGAAAACGTGAAGAAATTAAAATCTCATCGGAGTACAAAACTAATTCCAACCACACAATAGAGTGAAAAACTAATGTCCAAGACCTGGGAGTGATCATGTCAGAGGATCTCACCTTCAAGGACCATAACAAAGTAGCAATTGCATCTGCTCGAAAAATGACAGGATGGATAATGAGAACCTTCAAAACCAGGGATGCCAAGCCCATGTTGACACTTTACAGATCGCTTGTTCTATCTAGGCTGGAATATTGCTGCACACTAACTGCACCTTTCAAGGCGGGTGAAATTGCTGACCTTGAAAATGTGCAGAGAACCTTCACCGCACGCATAAGTGCGATAAACCACCTCAACTACTGGGAGCGCTTGAAGTTCCTAAACCTGTACTCTCTAGAACGCAGGCGGGAGAGATACATTATTATATACACATGGAAAATTCTCGAGGGCTTAGTACCAAACTTGCACACAAAAATCACTCCCTACGAAAGCAAGACTCAGCAGGCGATGTAACATCCCCCCAATGAAGAGCAGGGGTGCCACTAGCACGTTGAGGGACAACACAATAAGTGTCAGGGGCCCAAGATTGTTCAACTGCCTCCCAGCATACATCAGGGGGATTACCAACAAACCCCTGGCTGTCTTCAAGCAGGCACTGGACAGGCACCTAAAGTCGGTACCTGACCAGCCAGGCTGTGGTTCGTACGTTGGACTGCGTGCGGCCAGCAGTAACAGCCTGGTTGATCAGGCTCTGGTCCAACATGAGGCCTGGTCACGGACTGGGCCGCGGGGGCGTTGACCCCTGGAATTCTCTCCAGGTAGACTCCAGGTTACAAAGGAGAAGTTAGGGTGTACAAGAGAAGGGTTAGGCACAAGGGGTTTGAGTGGTTGGGGTGAGAGAATTTGGTGTGGGGATGGGAGGGGGGTTCAGGGACCAGGGTTGGGGACTCAACTACTGTTGTGGGAGGTTGAGACTGAACAGTGGATGGGTGGGGGCAGGAGTTAGAGGCTGGTGTTGGGAGGTGGAGGATGCTGGGCAGTGGAGGGGTGTGGAGGGTAGAGACTGGAAACGAGGCAGTGTGATGGTGACAAGTGTAGATGGCAGCATCAGTGGTCTGGTGTGGGTAGTGGGCAAGTGTGCAGTTGTTGGTATGGGTGGTAGCGATGATGGTAGGTGGCTACACGACTAGGTGCCTGAACGACATATTAGGGTGTGAGGGCCATGAAAACATGGGTAAGGTGTCAGTGTGGGGCTGAAGCTGTGTGGGGAGTGGTGAGAGTGAAGTGTTGATAGGTGACTGGGTGGGTGAGTGTGCAATTGATGGTGTAGGCAGTAATGAGGGTGGTGGATGACTTCATAATCTTCATCCACATATCACCCATCCCATCCCCTCACCCATTCATAGTTCACATACAACAGGTGAAGGGAATGTGGGACAGCAGTGACACCATGCACCCGTGGGCCATTCTCACTCATAAATCACTCACCCTTCTTCACCTAGAACCCAATTTTCACTAGCTTGCATGGTCCCACCCACTAGCTAGCACGTCCTCACCCATGTTTTTACCCACACACACTTGTTCTTGTGCTCTCACCTGGAGAAGGTTTTGGGAGTCAACGCCCCCGCAGCTTGGTCTGAGACCAGGCCTCATGGTGGATCAGGGTCTGATCAACCAGGCTGTTACTGCTGGCTGCACAGAAACCAAAGTATGAACCACAGCCCGGTTGGTCAGGTACTGACTTTAGGTGCCTGTCCAGTGCCTTCTTGAAGACAGCCAGGGGTCTATTGGTAATCCCCCATATGTATGCTGGGAGGCAGTTGAACAGTCTTGGGCCCTGGACACTTATTATGTTGTCTCTCAATGTACTCGTGGCGCCCCTGCTTTTCATCGGGGGAATGTTGCATCTCCTGCCGAGTCTTTTGCTTTCATAGGGAGTTATTTTCGTGTGCAGGTTTGGTACCAATCACTCCAGGACCTTCCAAGTGTATATTATCATGTATCTCTCTTGCCTGCATTCCAGGGAATACAGATCAAGGACCTTCAACCATTCCCAGTAATTTAGGTGACTTATCGTACTTATATGTGCCATGAAAGTTCTTTGTACGCAATCCAGGTCTGCAATGTCTCCAGCCTTGAAGGGGGCCATTAGTGTACAGCAGTATTCCAGCCTAGAGAGAACAAGCAATTTGAAGAGAATCATCATGGGCTTGGCGTCCCTAGTTTTGAAGGTTCTCATTATCCATCCTGGACATCGGTTACCTTTAGTCACACCGACACCCATCCTTCATCCCTACTCAGTGCCACACAGTGGCAGAATGCATACACTTCACCCACATACATTCAATGTTCTGGTCTTCCCCTCAACCACACATTCATTTTCTGCCCACACTTCCACCTGCTACCATGCCCACAACCACCCCTTATCGATTCTGATTCTGTGGATATGGGGCAGTAACTGACTGAGACTCTGCCATGTAAATGGATTACACTGCATGTTCACTGAAAATATGCTGTTATTTTGTAACCATAATATAGCAAAAACACATCAACAGATCGTGTGTTATCTGAATGTCTACTGTACTTACTAACATCCTCGTGGCTCATCTGTCTAACTTCAAGCTGTGTACCCGAGTTCCGATTTCTTGCTTTGCAAACAGACTATTCCTGTCTATCTTATCAATAAATACCCTGTGTATTTTATATGTTATGTTTTGCCTGGTTCCTCTGTCCTCAAATTCAAATTTTTATTTCTTTTTGTGGTACAAAAATAATGTAGTTTACATGTAATAAAACAATGTTAGGCACAAAAGAAAGCCACTAGTATGCAATACATTTTGGGCAGACTAATCAGCATCATTAGATTCAATTCCATCAGCCTCTCCTCATAGCTCATGTCCCTTATAATTACTATACTCAAAAAGAAGTGTTGTACCTAATGTCCCTTAAAACAATAATAGATCTATTTTTACATGTACAAGATATACAGGCCTAGCTGACATTAATGACATACAGGTCTACATTCCTTTATCTGAAATTCTGAAATTCGAAAAGTTCCGAAAACCAAAGTTTTTTCGTGGAGTGTGGAGCGTCAGTCATCTCTACATAACTCCAACACACAGCCACATGGCGGCGTGACCCAGCACTGACAGCCAGAGTGGCAGGTGTCAGTTGTGTCTCTGCGCTTGTAGTGTTCACACGTGCGTCTGCTGTTCGCTGACATTTCATTTTTGCTTTTTATTTTGTGACTGTTTAATTTCACTGTGAAAATGTCAAAAAGAGCTGCAGATACCCCTATGGGTAACAGTGAGAAAAAAAAAGGAAGCATCTGACATTATCAATAACGCAGAAAGTAGAGTTATTGCAGAAGCTTGATCGTGAAGACTTTGAAGGATTTCGTGTCACTGATGAGATGATGATATCAAACCTCGTAACTTATGCTAAAAGTTTATCGGACGAAAGTGTAAATAAGTTACAGGAAGCTGACATCGAAGAAATGCTGAACATTAACAATGATGCACCTGTTGTGCATTCCTTGAGTGATGGTGAAATTGCTGAAATGGTGCTAAATACAAATAAGCATGAGAATAGTAGTGATGATGATGATGATGACATTGTGAACACAGGTGAAAAAGTCCCCATAGACAATATGGTGGAAATGTGTCATCAGTTAATTGCTGGCCTTGAACAACGTGCATTTATCAGTGAGCAAGAGATTATGGCAATTTACTCAGTTAAAGAGATTGCTTAGACAGAAACCTATGTTAATAAGCCAGATGACATGAAGTCTTTAAAAATGCCATCTGTCAATCGTCTTTAGAATCATCTTGAGAATCATGTTCCTGGTCTATAATTATCCCATTATTTTATTTATCAATATATTACTCTATAAATAAACCATAGTAGTATTTGTAGTCTTTATTTATCCCACTTAGTGTGAGTATTCATACGTTTTTGCTGCAGTGTTGATGTTTGATTATGGGGTGCTGCCCTAGACCCCACCTTTATTCTGAAATTCGAAACACTACTGGCCCCAAGGGATAAAGGAATGTGGACCTGTACTACTATAAAGAGAGCACCTTGTTATACAGAGCATTTCAGACAAATTAGGTCAATTTTGTGACCCACACCAGTCAACTAACACCCAGGTACATATTTTACTGATAAATGAACATGGACAGCAGGTGTCTTAAGGAAACACATCCTAATGTTTTCACCAGTACCGGGATCGACCCCGGACCTCAGTGTGTGAACCGAATGCATTAGTAATCGAGCTACGGGGACACCTTAGCTCAGGAATAAGCCTCGTTGAATATTCTGCATTTTCTCCAGTTACTTAACATGTTTGTTCAAGTGCAAATTCCATACTGGTACTGCATACTACAAGATGGGCCTGATGAATGTAGTATTAAGGGCCCAGAAAGACACTTTATTGAGATTCCTAAAGGATTTGCTAGATGAGCATTGCCTGCAGAGGTTATTCGACTGATGTGAGCCTCTAGCAATATACTGGGCATTATGCTCACCTCTAGCTCTCAGTCCCTCCCCAATCTTTGTGACCTTGCATTTACCAGGGTTGAATTCAAGCAACTACTTCATATCAGATCCAACATTTTTAATCCCACACCTCTTTCCAATACCCTAGCATTCACTTCTTTTGCACTTATCACAGTACTATATATAAAAATACAATCAACAAACAAAATACCAGAGGCAATTCTTCATACACGACACCAAGATGAAACAAATATTTTTGGTTATATGGCCCCTAAACAATATGAGAAGTATGATGGAAAATTATTGTAAATACAGTACCTCTTACAGATGAACTGAATCTGGAGGTGGTTAGTGCAGTTCCTGAGTGAGATGTAGTTCAAAAAGTCATTTTAACTGTGATGTCCATATACTTCTTTCAAGACTGCTACTAAGTAATGGTGAATGTTTTGCTTGCTTGGGTCACCCTACCTTGGTGGAAAATGGCTGATGTGTAAAAAAAAAAAATATATTAATAAAATAAAATGAAGGCCAGCCTCTACAGTGAAAAAAAAAATTAAACAACCTAATGAGTACTGTAATCCAAGATTCTAAATAAAAACTTAAGATTTTTAATACAAAATACATAGCAAGCCTCATAATGAAGATACTGTAAACTAAAATCTTCAGAAATAAATTGAACATGGATATACAAAAAATTAATTTGATCTCAGAATTTTATAATAAAAAAAAGGAAAGGATATTACACTAAGATGCAGGGAAATGTAGCCTGGTAAAAAAAAAAAAAATATGGAGGTATGTATTAAAAAAAATACGTACAGGAAATATGTAATAACTATACAAATTAAAATGGGATATAATTTCCTTATTGAAACAAAATTATATACATGGCAATGGAATATCAAATATGGAGACTACTAGGTGTAGGTCTACAGCTCTGAAATAATATTTTCCTGATGATTAGCCAGATACAAGTATTGGTTGATGATTAGCCAGATACAAGTATTGGTTGATGTATAGCCAGATGCATCTGTACAGCCAGATGAAAGTATTTTGTATAGCCATGATTATATATAGGATGACTTGGAGGGTGTATAAATCTATAGTGGAGGGGAGGAGAAGTAGGGGTCATCCTAGGAAAGGATGGAGGGAGAGGGTTAAAGAGGTTTTGTGTGCAAGAGGCTTGGACATACAGCAGGCATGTGTGAGCATGTTAGATAGGAGTGAATGGAAAGGAATGTTTTTGGGAACTTGACCAGCTGTTGGAGTGTGAGTAGGGTAATATTTTGTGAAGGGATTAGGGAACCAGTTAGCCTGACTTGAGTCCTGGAGGTGGAAAGTACAATGCCTGAGCTTTAAAGGAGGGGTTTGGGATATTTGCAATTTAGAGTGACATCCAACTTGTCATATCTGTGCGCCTCTGCAAAGACGATGATAGTGTGACCAATGTCAATTTTTTTTTTTTGGGGGGGGGGAAGGGGGGTTCACCCTGCCTTGTTTTGGGTCACCCTGCATGTTTAAAAAAGATACAAGTACTGACTGATGCATAGTCAGATACAAGTACTGACTGATGCATAGTCAGATACAAGTACTGACTGATGCATAGTCAGATACAAGTACTGACTGATGCATAGTCAGATACAAGTACTGACTGATGCCTGAAAAGCCTAGGCATACCTAGGCATATTATTGGCCATCTTGTAATATCAACTTTAATGTATAACTATAAGTACCCCCCACCTTGTATTACATGAAATAAAGAATTTGAATTTGAATTTGAATAGTCAGATACAAGTACTGACTGATGCATAGTCAGATACAAGTATTGACTGATGCACAGCCAGATACAGGTACAATATTAGTTATTTTTTAAATTTACAACTTGGCACTATGAAAAACAGAAGTGGTAAGCTTATTCTTAGTTTTTGTTGACACGATATAAAAAAAAATTAAATAGTTAATACGAATTTCTAAGAAGGAACAAAAATGACAATTTAGCCACTTTAATGCTAAGTATTTTCAATAAACGCTCTAGTGACTAGAACATATTATTGATTAAATTAATACTTTTTTTATTTAGAACTACAGTGGTACCTCGGTATACGTTCTTAATTCGTTCTAGGACATTGGACTTATACCAAACAGTATGTATACCAAATGAATTTTCCCATAAGAAATATAGGGAAAACGATTAATCCGTTCCCATGAAAAAAATCCTATTGTTATTGCCATATTATACATTGATGGGGTTGTATAAAATACGTAATTTAAACACTGCTTAATACTAAAATATGTAATTTAAACACTGTTTAATACTAAAATACATACATAAATACAAAAGAATTAGATGAAATAAATGCAAATTTAACCTTGCCTTACTTTGCTGAAAAGAGTTGAGTGCCTACTAGGATAGTGCTGAGAAGGAAGGAGGAGGAAATGTTATTGTTTGGAAGGAGAGTCCCTTCTCTTTTCTGTCTCTTTTTTTTCTATTTGGACCTGGTTGAAGTTCACCAAGTCTGACTTTTACTAAAAACCTGTCCAAAGAACTTTGCTTCTGCCTTCTCCTCAGGATGTTTCGGAAATGTGACATTGTCTGGTCATTCCAGACAATGCTATTACGGCTTGTTTGGGCTTTGTTGGGGGTGGTACTTCTCTGCAAAGTTTTTGACGTACATCCATTTGGCAAAGATTTCCTTGATCAATGAAGTAGGGGCTTCCTCTATCTCCTCTTCCGAGCCTGAAGAGTGCATCCATCTTATTCTTGTGCTCCTCCTTCTCAAGTTCCTGCAGCTCCTCAGTGGTCAGCTCTTTCCTGTACCCCTCTACTAACTCCTCCATATCGAGAGAGAGGTAAACAAGGGTAGCACGTGGTGTCGTGACTCATTTTGACCCATACAAGTTCTAGCATGCGAGTCGTATTGCAAACAAAGGTCGTATACCAAGGAAAATTTTTCACGTCCAAACAGGACATATACCAAGTTGGACTTATTCCAAAGCGGACGTATACTGAGGTATTACAATAAAAAGTTCTCGAAAAATCCAAAACAGAGTATGTACAGTGGTACCTCGGCATACGAACAGCTCCCAATTCGAACAATTATGTAAGAATATTTTTGTAAGCGTATTTTTGCAAGTGCTTTTGTAAGTGTATTTTTGGGGGTCTGAAACGGATTAATCTAATTTACATTATTCCTTATGGGAACAAATTCGTTCAGTATAGGCACTTGAACAGCCTTCTAGAACGAATTAAGCTCGTAACCCGAGGTACCACTGTATATTTCTTAGAAGAGTAAAAGTTATAAATTTCAATTTGGAAAATCTAATTCAGAGGAGTGTGTGTTGAGGTGGTTTGGCCATTAAGAAAGGATGGAGCAAAATAAGATAGAAAAGAGGGTGTATAACCATCTTTTTTTCCCTCTTACCCAGAAAGAGTAAAGATTAGAGTGGAGATAAAGGGTTTTTAAGATCTCACATGCCATTGGAGTGTGAGTAAAGTAACATTTATGAAGGGATTCATGGAAACTGGTTAGCAGCACTCAAGTCCTGAAGGTACGAGGTATGGTTCCCGTACCCTGAAGAAAGGGTAGGGATGCTGCTCTTCAAAGGGTCATCTTAAATGTGATGTCTGTATACTTCTGCCAATACACCTATAGTGAACAGTGATTATTTTTTTTTTACATCACACCATGTTGGTGGCTGACAGCCATTGTAATAAAAAAATTAAACATTTTAATTACTCATGTAATCGTAATAACAATTGCAAACAAACCACGGTATGGTTGGAGTGAGAACCCATAGTGAGTGGTAAAACTCCAGACCAGTGCACGAGCCACTGGGCCAGCTGGCTACAATAGGACTGATCCAATTAAGTATATTTATACGTACATCATAGGGAGGTTAGCATGGGCCCCACTGTGACCACAAATGCAAGTTTTAACAGAAGAATTTCCTGCCAGCATGGTTGTGATGAACTCTAGCTCATGTCCCCTCAAAGTCGTCTTCATGACTCATGACTTGTTTACCATGAGTTCTAACCCCACCCGTACCATGGTTTGTTTGCAATCATATTGTTACGATTTCAGAGTTATGATGATGACTTTGAGGGAACTTGAGCTAGTGTGTCATGGCCATGCTGGCAGTAGAGTCATCTGTAAAAACTTGCATTTGTGGTCACAGTAGGGCCTGTGCTAACCTCCCTATGGTGTATAAATATACCTAGTTGGATGAATCTTATTGTAACCAGCTGGCCCAGTGGCTTACACACTGGCCTGGAGTTTTACGACTTGGTTATTGGTTAAACATTTTACTGGTTTCTAAAAATTATAACTGCCATGCAATAACAATTCCAAATTTTAACTTGGAAAAAATCTGTTTCCAAAGTTTTTTCAGAATAAGGGGAGTCCAATTTCTGATTACTGGAAAGTTTCAATAATACATATATTAATAAAATAAAAGATATATTGCTGCACTTCAAAAAACAAAATCCTGAACTACTGTCAATAATAATCCCTCTGATAATCTAATCAAATGCATTCATAAAGGATGTAAATGATTTAAGGCAAAGAGGTGTGACACTGTTGATATGAATTATGTTTATGACGTGCACTCAGCATTGAACCACTCGTGCTAAGTGCTTAATGTGAATTATATTACAATATTATGAGGTGCAATTTTCATCATAAAATATGGTACGAGAGAAATTTTCTCAGTACATACTAAAGCAATTATGTTAAAGTATAGTATAAATAAATACAAGATTATGTCTAACAAAGAGAGCAAGACTTCAATACAGCTTATAAATGCAAAACTAACAAAAAGAAAAACCTGCAAATAAAATTTAAGTCTCAAAATAAAGTTAAGAGGTAGATGATCACAAAGCAGCCAAGTTACAAGTATTCCAGAAGTGAAATATTACTTGCTGTATTCTTTCCTTAAAATATTTTTAATTTGTAAAAATCTTTGTCTAAATTCTTAATGACTCTTTAATGAGTGCAGGTAGATGATAAATTGCTGTTCATAACTATAATTACTTTATGTATATAAAGCAGGTACTATAATCTACCTATTTGTAGAATCCTCATTATCAAGTATCAAAGCAGCTGTGTATAAAATGTTTACTAATAACAAAGTTGATTCATGAAGAAAATCTTCAAAAAATTCATTCACATATTATGGACCATCAATCATTACTTACACTTAAATACCATTACAATACTGTACCATCTATGTTAATGAATATAATTCTACTTTATTCTTAATATATCATTAAAATTTATCCTTAACATAAACCATTAGATTTTTTTAAATGAAGTAAAAAATCCTTCATTGCTGAGAATAACCAATCTTGAGACATCGCTATATAATACTGAATAATTTAAAAAAAATATATATAGTACATTTATTGCATGGTGATACATCTGATTATGGCTTAAAAAACACAAAACTGAATTTTTTGAATAAGTAATTGTCTGCACAAATAACAAATGTAAAGTCAAAAAACCTAACTGCATATGTGAAGTAACTATCCAAATCTTTAAATTTATACACAAATAAATTAAATGTATGAAAAAGTCAAAATATACATATCCAAATCTTTAAATTTATACACAAATAAATTAAATGTATGAAAAAGTCAAAATATACACACTTTAACAGAGAAGACAATCATTTACCTGCATTATAAAAAAAACTTCAATAAATAACTACAACTGTAAATCTAATATTGGTATAAACCTTGGGAATAAATACCAACAAGTTGGTTCAGAAAAACATGTAAGCAAACACTAGGACATATTTATTAGAAAATATTTCACTTCTAACATACAGGCATTATATATGTATAGGTGGAGGCGAGGTCAGGTCACCATGCGTCACTCACACCTCACTCTCCACCTATATATAATGTCTTTCAACCTCTGTATGTTAGAAGTGATCAAGGTCCCAGGACCGAAATGTTTTCTAATAAATATGTCCTAGTGTTTGCTTACGTGTTTTTCTAAACCAAATCTAATATTGCATACATACTCCATGTTATATTTAACCTTCATGTAGAAATATAGAGGTATTGTACTCTACTATTTAAAAAAATGAAAATATACCATATGTTAAATTATTAGTTCTCTAAAGTTGCACCAGTGAGATTAAATTTTTTTTAACTGTATGCAATAATGCAAGGAATACTTTCCTGGAACAAATTATGTAATGTTTTTCTAATATGCATATATAAAAATAATATATGAAGAGATATACTCAAACAGTTTAGCTGCCTAATTAAATAAAAACCTAAATCCCTGTTTTTTATATACACTCTTACCTTACTTTATGCAGTGACCCATGTCCACTAGTAATTCAGTACAGTGGACCCTCGGTTAACGAATACCCCGGAAATCGTGCAATTATGTAAGTATAATTTTGTAAGTTCTTGTGGAAGTGTATTTTTGGGGGTCTGAAATAGACTAACCTACGTGAAATTTTTCCTTAAGGGAGTAAATTCGTTCGGTAATGGCACTTGAGCAGACTTCAGGAGTGAAGTTTTTACGAAACTCGGGGGTCCACTGTATATGCAAATTTCCCAATGATGGTTAAGGTAGCAAGGGTTACCCCAATACTTGCACAAAGGCAGTGATCCAATTGAGGTAAATAACCATAGGCCAATGTCCAACTTGCCATTACTATATAAAATCTTCAAAAAATTAATTCAAGTGTGTTTACTCCTTTCTAGTGTCTCACAGTATACTCAACCCCTGCCAACCCAATGCCTGAACTGCTCTATGCAGCTCATGAAAAAACTGAATATCCTCTGGGCCTCTTCATAGACCTGCAGAAAGGTTTTGATACAGTGGACCACAACAACCTGCATCTTTTGCAGGAAATATTTTTCAAGAAATATGGAAGGTAAAAATGATGCCAAAATCTATGGTAGTGCAAAGACACTTATAACATAGCAAGTCTTTATTTGGACAATGCTTTCACAGGAGAGCTTTTTAACATGATTTAGAGAAGCTAACCTGTGAAAGAAATGTTGAAGAATTGAAAAACTCACCTGTCAGCAGACACCAAGTAAAGGTTTACTCTGCTGTAAATGGACTTGTACTACCATATTTATTGTAATTACCGTAAATACTCAATTATAACCAGAACCCAACCTTATTTCCCCAAAAATCTTGATTTTTCATGTATATACAGTGGAACCTCGGTTTTCATGATTAATTCGTTCCAGAAAGTCTGACGAAAACCGAATTGTACGAAAACTGAAGCAATATTTCCCATAAGAAATAATGTAAAAAATATATTTTATAGAGAAGAACTATAGTTTTACATACAGAAAACAATGATAAATAAATATAAATGACTAATGAAATGGATAAATGAACCTTAACATCACTTTTACATTTATTGAAGATCTTGTTGGTGTATGGAAGACGGCGAGGAGGTAAGAGGGAGAAGGAGAGGTTATTGGTTAGAAGGGAAATTCCCCTCCATAAGGACTTTCAGGTATCAAGGCCCTATCCAGGGTTACTTCCCTTCTTTCTTTTACTGGCACTGGACCCCTGTGGCACAAAAAATCTGTCCAGAGGTGTCTGTTTCTGGCATCTCTAAGATTTGCCTAAAATGGGACAAGGCATTGTCATTGAACATGTTGCAGACACGGCTTGCAACATCTTTGTTAGGGTGATATTTCTCCACAAAACTATGCAACTCATTCCACTTTGCATACATGTCCTTAATCACTGAGGGCACATTCTCTTCCTCCTCCTCTGAAGCAATTTCCTCAGCTGTGGTCTGTTGCTGTTCCAGATGAAGGTCTTGCAGCTCTTCAGTGGTTAGCTCTTCCCTGTGGTTATCCAACTCTTCCACATCCTGGCCATTCACATCCAACCCCAATGCCACTTTCATACGAGTTCTTTCTTGAATTCTATCGTGTTTCTCGCCGCCTTCATCAAAGGGCTGGCACTCGGAACTTTCTTTGGCCCCATGGTGGCTTATTTAGCAGTCGCACTCAATAAACAAGCACAAAAAAACAATAGATTATTACTAAATGTTTCAGATGAATGCGCAGGGTAATGCTCACTCCACAAGAAACAAAGCCAGATTGAGTCAGAACGCATGGGATGCTTTGTGTGGGCAGGTGGACAAGTTTGGTATGGTGGACCACTGTCAACTCAATAAAAACCGAGTGGATGAACGAAAACTGGGACAAAATTTTGATGAAAAAAGTCATCAAAAACTGAATTCAATGAAAACCAGGGCAAAAAAAAAAAAAAAACGAGGTTCCACTGTATCTATATACAGTGGACCCTCGGTTAACGAATACCCCGGAAATCGTGCAATTATGTAAGTATAATTTTGTAAGTTCTTGTGGAAGTGTATTTTTGGGGGTCTGAAATAGACTAACCTACGTGAAATTTTTCCTTAAGGGAGTAAATTCGTTCGGTAATGGCACTTAACAGACTTCAGGAGTGAAGTTTTTACGAAACTCGGGGGTCCACTGTATAAATCTACCTTAGTTTTCAAGGAACCTTAAAAAAACTGAAAATATAAAAATAACCCCAAAATCAAATTTTTGTAACAAAACAGAAATATTCAGCCCAAACACTTGATTAAACATAAGAAACGAGCACTGTAGTAGGCCTACTTGCCCATGCAGGCAAGTCCTACTCACCCAACCATTACATATCATATGGTAACAAAAGAACTGAAGTAATCCTATTGGCCCATGCTTGGTAGGTCTTACTCTTGTAACCATTACTTAAGTACAGGAACACTGCAGTAAGTTTACTAGCCCATGTTAGGCAGGCCCCCTTACTCACATGCAACTATTACTATCTATCTACTGATAAACACACTCCACTCCCTTTTTTTTTAATGTATGGATACGTAGGTTCCATCACCAATCACGATTACCAGAAAAAATCTGATTATCCATGATCACCACGTACACTCAGCAACACTTAGTTTACCGAATACATTGATAATTTAGTTATGTTCAACTTGTTTGGCCGATTATTATTATTATTATAATCAAATACAGTGGACCCCCGGTGTTCGTCGATTTTTCGTATCAGAATGCTGCTCAAGTGCCATTACGAACCGAATTTATTCCCTTAAGAAATAATGTAAAGTAGACTAGTCATTTTAGACCCCCAAAACTACACTTATAAAAAAATTTAAAAAAATACACTTACATAAAAGGGAGTGTTTTGAGCAGGACGAACCCCGGGGGTCCACTGTAGAAGCGCTAAACCACAGGGGTTATACAGCGCTGCAGGTTATTGTAGGATGCAGGGAGAGTGGCTTGTAAGAGGGAGATGGATGATTAGTAGGGTATGGAGTGCAGCATGACGGTGGATAGTGCCGGGATAGAGGGTAGCAAGAGATCGAGGTAGAAGGGACTGAGAGAGGTGCTAGAGGTATAATCTTCAGAGTTTGTGTAGTAAGTCAGTTTCTGTCAAAAAGTCAACAAGAGAGTCAGGATTAAAGGAGGGTCCATCTGCAAGAAGGGAAGGTAAAGAAAGGGCCGCAGAGCGAAGACGTCGTTGGAGGTAAATTCTGTGTGCTCGTTGATAGTGGGGCAGTCCAGCAGAATATGTCGAACAGACACTGGAACCTGACAATGCTCACAGAGAGGGG